>PVJS01017472.1:0-21036 GCA_004027185.1 Glis glis
TGAGGACAGCTTCAGCAAGTAGTGAGACTCTCATTAACCTAGTGAGACCCTGTTTCAAACTCAACATAAAATAGGGCTGGGGGTGTAGCTCAGAGGTAGCCCCTGGGCTCAATCCCTACTAACACACACACACACACACACATACACACACACACACACACACACACACACACACACAAGTCTATCCTTATTTCTTTCCAGTATATGTATATGTATGTGTTTCTATTTTTTCCTACCTACCAAGGTGGGAAAATATTATTCATTTGTCCAAATGCTGTTAGTCCAAGGACTTGTTCAGGGAATCAGATTGTTCTCTTTTTTGACACTGGTAGGTCAGCTTCCAATTCTCAACTCATTCCACATGGCCAACCACCAAGGACAGTACTCAAGTCCTTTTGGATGACTCCTTCTCTTAATCCCTTCCCTCTGGCATTTAATGCTAGCAGGCTTTTAATTCTGCAGAGGTCAAAATAGTTGAATGAATTTTCCTTTCTAATTAAGAAAAGGCAGGGAAATTAGACCAGAGACTTTGCAGTTACTAGAAGAGGGCATAGGACCAATGCTCCAACATACAGACACTGGTAGAAACTTCCTCAACAAGACTCCAAAGAAACAAGAAATTAAAATTAGGATTAATAAGTGGGGTTGCATTAAATTAAAGAGCTTCTGTGCAGCAAAGGAAACCATCAAGAACCTTAATAGAGAGCTGACAGAATAGATCTTTGCCAACTACTCCTCTGATAGAGGACTAATATCTAGAATATACAAAGAACTCAAGAAACCTACCACTAAAAAAAAACCAAATAATCCAATAAAAATGGGCAAACTAAATAGGCATGTCACAAAAGAAGAAATACAAATGACTAATAAGTATATGAAAAATGTGCAGCACCATTAGCAATCAGAGAGATGCAAATTAGAACTACCCTGAGATTTCACCTAGCCCCAATTAGAATGGCAATCATAAAAACACACACTATTACCATTCCTGCGTATCCACCCAAAGAGATTGAAACCAGACTGCCATAGTAACACAGGCATATCCATGTTTATAGCAGCACAATTCACAATAACCAAATTATGGAACCAGCCTAGGTGTCCATCAACAGATGAATAGATTACAAAGTTATGGGATATACACACAAAGGAATTCTACTCAGCTATGAAGATGAACAAAATTATGTCATTTTCAGGAAAATGGATGGAACTGGAGAATATTATGCTAAGTGAGATTAGTCAGTCACAAAATGTGAAAGGTCAGATATTTTCCCTCATATATGGAAGCTAGGGAGAAATTGGGAAACAAAAGGATTCTAGACAAAGGAAGAGAAACCCTAGTGGAGTGATGGAGTGGGCCTATGGGAGGGAGGTAGGGAGGGAGGGAAGCTCAATGAAGGAAACACTTGATTGGACATGATGTACATACACAAAAATATCAATGCCAATCTCAATACAGTGCATGAGGAGGTGGAGGGAGCAGGATGGAAGTTGGGGGAAGGCTCACCCCAAGTGCTATATGCATAACTTCATCATGATGTATGATTACAATGTACCAATATTAAACAAACAAAACAACAAAAAGGTAGGATTTCTAACTAAAAATTTTGTCTTAATATATGTAAGTTGCATTAAAATATTTATGATGTAATAAAATATATATTAAATGCAGATATACTCTAGTTAAAAGCCTAATTCTAAGCCTAATCTTTCCCATGAAAGATTATACTACCTTGGAGGCTGAGACAGGAGGGTGGCAGGTTTGAGGGCAGCCTTAGCAACCTAGCAAGACCCTCAGCAACTTAGTGACACCCTGTTTCAAAATATAAAAATAAATAAATAGGGCTGGGGGTGTAGCTTGTAGGTCGAAGTTCCCTGGGTTCAATCCCCAATGCCCCAGAAAAAGTAGAAAGAAACAAGGAAAAATTATAGTTCCTTGAATTGAGACCTTCTGCATTCAGTGTCCATCCTGATAGTAGCAGCAGTGTAAGGAGTGGCCATTCTTTCCAGCAACCTCTAAACAGATATCTACTGAATCTCTACAGTGGGCCAGGCACTCTGCTGGGTGTTGGTTATAGTGATGTGCATTTGTGTTGCATCCAAAGTAATTCCTGCAACACCAATCTTGAAACTAGAGAAGAGGAAGTTTTTTCTTTTTAAGTAAGACCAAGACCATAGTTAACCCTTACACGCAATCTTCATGTACAAAAACTGTACTGGATGTTGCATACACATTGTGATTACACTTTACTCCTGAAAACAATCCCAAACTAACAATATAAAAAGATGAGCATGGCCCCCGGACAAGGATGATGAGAAATTTGTGAAGAATTAAGAGAAACAAACAAAAAAGACCGGTAGGGGAGGGAGAAATAAGTGGTAGAAGCTAAACTTCTCTGTGCATAGCTGTTTGTACATTTGACTTTGGGATAATGCAAACATTTTTAAGATAAGATTAAATTTAAAGATTACAATACCTAAAAATAAAAGAACAAAACAAAAAGCCCTGATTATGTTTCCAGTCTGTGGTATTAGCCACATAGAGAAGAATTATTCCAAGTGACTTCAACACACATTAATTTGACTGTATGCAGGTACATCTAAGGGGAAAAAGAACTACAGATATAATTATAAAACTTTTTGCAGTAATATTATTGCTGCTGTAGCACTGACTGCCATTATGAGATTGTTGTGTATGTAATGTGGGCTAAAGCAAATGAATGGTACAAACATGATAATCTAATTTTTTTTCTTGTATTCTTGAGAACCTATATTCTTAGTAAAGGAGAAAGGAGATATAGATGTAAGACCAAAGAAAATAAGTAAAAACTCTATTGTCCTAAAATTGAATTTTAAGTATCTGTAAAAACTTCTGAGATGTTTTATCTTATAACAAGACCAGGACAAATTCTAGCCCCTTTTACTGAAAAAGGCCTAAATACAAAGACCAAATGGGCAACTTAATAGCAGTGAGCACCCCTAGGGCCCAGATCATGGTCTCTAAATACCATTTCCCACTCTAAAGGAAGCAGATTACATGGAAAATGGCTTATTTCATGTTTGGAGGTGGAAATGTGCACAATTAGCCTTCATCATCATGTAATTAACAGGTAGCAAAGGGACTGTCAAGACTACTACAGCCTCGTCAAAAGGACTCAGGTACCAACTTGTAGAAACTCTCATGAGCATAAATTTGGACAGTTTGAGCATCAGGAAAAATAAAGATAAAAATAAAAACTGAAAAGGATTTAAGCATATCCACTTGTTAAATTCCTATATTAATAATGATACCAAAATGTATTAGTCAATGTTGGTGGGTGCTAGGATATCAACTTATTACATTGAAGACCAGAGAAAAAAACACACAAACATTTATTCTGCCTTCTCAATATTAACTGTACACACACACACACACACACACACACACACACACACACACCCCACTGGGTGACCAAACAGTGGATAAGAAAAATTTGTCTTTACAGAAATGTTCCAGTTAATAAATAAAGAAGGGATGATAGAAGGAGAGCACCATTATTTTGCAACCGAAGGAACTGGTGGAGCTATGCATTGAATCCCAACAGCTGTTCACATTGCAAAAAGAGACAACCAAATGTTATATGTAGCTTGATGAAAGAGCACAATACTACCTATGAAGTATTCTTGCCCTCTGTACTTCCCAGCCCCTCAAAAATCAAATCACTAGATCCAACTACTCATTTACAAAGTATATAAAACACAGAAACGAATTAAACTAAGTTATGAGTTTGCAATCAACAAAACCCACACAGAGCTGGGCATGGTGGCGCACACTTGTAATTCCAGTACTTGGGAGGCAGAGACTGAAGGATCGGGGTTCATAGCCAGCCTCAGCTATTTAGTGACGCCCTCCGCAACTTCGTAGACCTGGTTTCAAAATAAAGGATAAAAAATAGGGCCCGGGGTGTAGCACGGAGGTAGAATGCCCCTGGGTTTAATCCCCAATACCACAAAACAAACAAAGAAAACCCACACAGTAGGAAACCTTATAGGCCAAACAACCTAGTTTCTTCAACAAATAAATTGCAAAAGAAAAAAAAGGACCAGGTGTAGAACCAAAAAAGATTGAGACTTATAAGATGTGTTAACCAATTACAATGTGGGCCTCATTTAAATTTTGATGTAAACAAACAAATGGAAAACTGCAATACTATTTATGACACTTATAAGAAAATCAACATTTTATTGTTCATTTTTAAGGTATGAAAATGGTATTGCAAATATGTTTTAAAAGTGCCTTTTATAGGTCCTCATGCGAATATTAACTGATGAAATGATATGATGCTTTGCATTTGCCTCAAAATAATGGGGAGGGTGGGTAGTAGATGTTGCAAAATTGGCCTTCAGTTGCTGATTATGGGGCTGGGTGAGGGGTACTTGGGGTTTGTTGTACTATTCTATCTTATGTACATCTGAAATTTTACATAATAGAAAGAAACAGCTATAAAACAACAACAAAACAGAAACAAAACCCAGCGTTCCCGTGAAGTGGACGGAGTCATTCCAGGCTGCTTGGTGGAGGTAATGACCTCATCCAGGACACAGTGAGGCCAATCTCAAACCCAGGTCTTTCCCAAGAGAAAACACATTCGCTTTCTTATGATACCACATTTCATAAACACAATTAAATAATGCAACTTGAAAATATCAAGTCCACAAAAATTAACATGCAGAAAAGTATCTTAAAATTAAATATTGCTTCTGTAGATAGGTCTTAAATGTTTGGCCCCTGACCTCTTTGCCACACTAAAATATGATATAAAATTATTCAAAATCATATGTTGCAGGGACTTCTTAGTATTCCATGGGACTCTCTAAAAGCACCCCGTGATGTTTCACACATTCTGACAGCAGAACATGCTCTAGAAGCATCCATAAGGTTGGTGACCAATTGTCTTTGCATTTTCAACACACTCGAAAGTTAGAATGTGTCAGTGGACGTTATAATCTGAGTAGTCATTGCTAAACACCCAAATATTTTTATGACAGAAAGTATGCCCTGCTGTTGGCAGGGAGAGTGTTACCACTAGCATATTTTGCAAGATGAGTCTATTTTGTGTTTTAACTTGAAGCAGCTTTATTTCCTGCCCTATTACAGGCTGCAGCTCTTATAATACAAAATGTGTCCCCAGTTCAACTCATTTTAAGATACGGGTTTATAATGCCATAAATTTTGTGCAAACCTTTAACTAAAATGTTTTTTTTTTTTTGTGGTACTGGGAATTGAACCCAGGGGCATTTTACCTCCGAGCTACACCTCGAGTCCTATTTTTTATTCTTTATTTTGAAACAGGGTCTCACTAAGTTGCAGAGGGCCTCACTAAGTAGCTGAGGCTGGCCGCGAACCTGGATCGTCCGGTCTCAGCCTCCCAAATACTGGGATTACATGCATGCACCACCACATCCGGCTACTAAAATGTTTTAAAGCGTATTTTTTCTTAGTTTTAAACCTTAAACTATTCCACTCTCAGTTTTTAAGTTAAAATATACCTCACCAAATTTTATTGTATTATTATAATAAGAAACCTAAAAAATAAATGCCCCAAACATTTCTTTCTTTCCTAAATTCACATGATAAGTGCAGGAAATTTCATTTTTTTCTGTGCAGCTTAGTGATTTTTATGTTTTTACTTTTTTGCTATAATATATATTTTTAGAAGCAGCAAATATACTTTTTAAATGAGCAAAGTTGCTGGGCATGGTAGGGCACGCTTGTAATCTCAGTACTTGGGAGGCTGAGACAGGAAGATCACAGGTTCGGTGCCAACCTCAGCTACTTAGGCCCTCTGCAACTTAGTGAGACCCTGTTTCAGAAATAAAGAATGAAAAAATAGGGCTGGGAGTGTAGTTCAGAGGTAGAATGCCCCTGGGTTCAATCCCCACCCAGTGCCACACAATAAATAAAAAATAAATAAATGAGCAAAGTGGCTCCGACTTGGGATTGGGAGTGTTCAACAGAGCTACAAGCTGTCACCTTGAAGTTTCCTTTTGTCTGCCAGGTGTGGTCTTGTCCTAGCTGAGCTCCACATCTCTCTGCTAGGCCTGTCTCCTGCTGTACAGCACAGGAAACTTTCTTCTAAACACCCAGAGCTCATTAAACAGCAGTCTCATTAAACACCTGGCATGGGCACTTGACCTCCTGGTCTTACTGTTCCATTTGTAGCTAGGGAGAATGTTGAGGATTCAGACTCAGGTTCCTGAGCAAGGGCTTTGGTGAATGAGTTGTCTCCCCATGAGGTTCTCTAAGAGAGAGACCCCAGTTCAACTCCTACCTAGTTAGAATTCAGTTTTACACAGATTAACCTCCTTAAGGAAATATACTAAGCAGGATATCAAGGAGAGAAGGGGACCTCTAATTCTCTAGGCACTCTTATATGTTGCTTCCCACCCAAACAGATCTACAACAAGCAATCTAAGAAATGTAGAGCACTGGCTGATTGACCCTTTTTTTGGAGGGAGGGTGTACTGGGGATAGAACCCAGGAACATTCTACCTCTGAGCGTGCTTGTAATCCCAGTACTTGGGAGGCTGAGACAGGAGGATCACAGGTTGAAGGGCAGCCTCAGCAAGTAGTGAGACTCTTATCAACCTAGTGAGACCTGTTTCAAAATAAAAATAAAATAGGACTGGGGGTGTAGCTTGGAGGTAGAATGTCCCTGGGTTCAATCCCCAGTACCACACACAAAGAGGCAGCTTAGACTCCTGAGACAGCACAGACTGAGAAGAGCAAAGACTAAAAGAAATGAAAGGCATCCTTTCCAAATGCAGTCAAGATGCAGGAGGTTGGAGACTGGACTTAGTGGAGAAATGAATTAGAACACACCCAAGAAATTCAGTTACAGAGGGAAAGGACAGGGAGATAAAAATCAATGAGAAGGAGAGAGTACCTACCTGGGAGAGACCTCAGAGATGCATCCTATGTATTTCACAAAGAGAGAAGAGGCCAGATGGGAAGGAAGAAGAAATTAGGTAAATGTGATAAGACATCCAAGACATCTTTGATTTACTAGAGGCTTTTGTGAAATACATCCAAAACTATAATTTTTACACACACACACACACACACACACACATACACACACACACCTTATAATTATATTATCTTCTGATTTCAAATATATTCCTTTTGATTTAAAAAGATGAAAAAGTGGAAATAAGCATCTTAGAATTAACGAAATTCAGAAATGGAAAAAATTTAGATATATAAAAATTAATATAAGCCACATCCTCTGAGAATAATCCAAATTAAACATTAAGAAAAACTGTTTTAAGCAAAAAAAAACTGTAAATACATAGAAATTTTAAAACACTCTCCCAAAGCAATTATTGATGAAAGAGGAAATGAAAAGTAGAATTATAAACTATATAAAAAAGAACAAAAATGTGAATACTTATCTCAGAAGTTACCATATAACCGTAACTTATATTGAGAGGTGAAACTATAACTTCTAATACTTTCAACAGATCATTTAAAATATTCAGTAAGTGATATTGAAACAACTGGTTGTCTATTTAGAGAAAACTAATTTAAATCTTTACCATATACTGGAATAAATTCTACATGGATTGAAAAGCTAAATAAAAATTAAACCATAAAAATATAAAAGACCACAAAAGTAAATATTTCTCAAATTTCTGATGGAAAAGCTAAATGAATGGAAAGTGGAAAGTATCTATGGATTTTCCCACTTAGAACACTTAAGGTGTGTACTTGTCAAAATTAACAATACAAATTATGTTTAAATAATGTGTAAAGACTGCCAATAAGAAGAATTAAAGACAGTAGTTGAATAGGTAAAGGAAAATAATGTACTGTTCCAAAAGGAAATCAAGTACCTGGTTAACAATCATATGGAAAGATTCAACCCTCATTTTTTTTTTTTTTTTTTTGCAGTACCGGGGATTGAACCCAGGGCTTTCTACCTCCAGGCTATGCCCCAAGCTCTATTTTTTTATTCTTCATTTTGAAACAGGGTCTCACTAAGTTGCAGAGGGCCTCACTAAATAGCTGAGGCTGGCCACGAACCCGGATCCTCCGGTCTCAGCCTCCCAAGTACTAGGATTACAAGCATGTGCCACCATGCCCGGCTCAACCCTCATTTTTTAACAAGTAAAATGTAAATCCAAGCAGTGACCAGCATTTTCCCCTCTTAACATTTCTTTTTTTAAAAAATGGAAAAGTTTGAATACCCAATGCTAGTGATTGTGATTGGAGCAGCCAGGATTATTTGGTTTTTTTGAATACTAGTAATTGTAGTATGTTTGATAAATAGTTTTACAACATAGATTAAGAGCCTCAAAATATTTTTACTTTTTGATTCAGAGCAATGCCATTTCTGGGAATTCCCCATGGGAATATTCTAAGTAAAAATGCTTTATGCAAATAAACATTGAGATCATTAATTAGAGTACTTAAAAAACAGAAACAATCTAAATATGAAACCATAAGAAAATGGCTAAGAATACTATGTGATTTCTGAAATGGAATATTACAAATTTTACTATGCTTATGCTTTTGAAATAACATGGGAAATGTTAATATAATATGATACTTCCTTTGCCAGATAAAAACATACATGAGTAAAAAAATAATATATTGGGATGAATGTTATTTTTTTAATTTTTCATTTTCCCAGAAAATTCTATTCTGTTTGAATAATGATGGGCATCGTACATACCAGGGCTGTGGCTTTTGCTCTTCTTAATGAATTTGGATTATAAGAAATACTCTAGAACTGAATTAGAAGCTGTGTAAACAACACTCAGCTCTGTTTTAACCTGTCAATTGCATTCCATAGGCCCATTAATTCTGTTCCTTTGATGTTTCATGGAGATGGAATTTACTGCATTTTCCTCATTTGTGCTAGATTATCTTTCTATTTCTGACAAAGGGTTGAAGTTTCATCAGAACATCACACATGCCTGTTTATGTTTCTTTGTGTTAGAGGGTATATTTCTTTGGAAACCACCAGCTTAGGATATAATGTCACTCTGAATATGACTGCTGTCAGACTCCAGTGAGCACAGGTAATGGATATTGTCATAAATGACATTTGGTTCATTAGAAGCTGTCAAAATGGGCTGGATAAATCATGGCCCTGGGAGAGTGCACAATCCAGCATTGTACCAGGGAAACACACCTTTAAAGAATTCCTGAGCTGGTATTTATTACAACCAGCCACATCATTCCCATTTTCTGCATTTCATTACATTTACCATCTGGGTGTAATCACAAGAGTGAAAGGGGACATGTAATGTAAAAAAGCTTCTTCAACCCTCCCAGACAAAATGAATGGAATCATTCATTCAATGAAGAGGCCGAGCACCTACTGTATACCAGCTCTTGGGATAGAATGTGTAGCAAGACAGTTGCAGTTTTCAATTAGGTCAGAGCCCCGAACAGACAAGGATCCTAATAGAATCCTTATTGAGGTGCCCACAGACAACAGAAGAGGAGAGGAAGGTTCTCTTCATGGGGGTGAGAGGCTTAGTCATTATGTCTACAAATTAGGAACTGACCATGTCGGGGAGAGGCTGTGAGTCACACTTTTAAGTGTGATTGGGATTCTGGGGCTGGTGCTAAGTTAATTGTCCTTTGGCATTTTTGTGGGCCGCACACATTACATGGATGGAATTTAATGTCATTTTAACTTACCAGACCAAGTTTGTGGGTCTAGAGGTTTGGAAAACAACCCACTCTGTAATGGGCTACATTTTAGTACAAATCTTTCAAATGACTGTGCCATATTTGCTAAGCTTTGTCTGATGGAAGCTATCTCACTGTCTGGAGACACCAGTGTTGATTAAATTTACAGGGGGATGACTTTACTTAAAAAACTCTAGCTCGTTGATGGCACTTATACTTCATAAGATAGAGTGCACCATCCTGAATTTCATATAAGATTATTAATTTTGACATCTATTTGGAAAGCTTTAGATAATTTATTTGGCTTAGTGCCCAGCAAAAGCAGGAAAGTGACTTGGACATCGACCACAGAATGGCCCAGGGACCCCCTTCCCACTGGGTAGACATCTGGAATGGTATATGAGGAATGGACATTGCGGGTGGATACTTAATTAGAGGTTGGTATTCAGACTGCAGAGAAATATGGTGAGCCATTCAGCCTGTAGGGGAGAGTGAGTCTCTGAAACAAAAGTCGTTAATGTGTTTTTTTTTTAATAATGATGTTTTACAGCTTGAAACATTTTAACTGTTAAATATAGACTATGAAATAATAGCTTACTAGCAGTAAGTTCAGATAGTAATTTTATGGCAACAATTTATGATGCATCTGTGTGGGTTCTTTAAGAGAGAAAAGTTTTCAATGTATATTTTTGCAAACTTCAAAAAAATTAATTATCTCAAGTCTTTAGAATCTCAAGTCTTTAGAATCTGAGTGAATACAGCAATTGTAAGAATTTTATCCAGTCATTTACTATGCTAATTGAGATTTATAGACATTATTCCATAGTTAATGGCACTGGTAAGATCATGATCTAAGATAATAACATTCCATTAATTTAAAAAAAAAGTTTTATAATCTTCTAGCTATCATAAAGTTGGTATTGGTGTAAAGAGGGTGGAGCTGGGCTTCCAGCCAGGATTGGAAATCCAGATTCTGTGACCAAATAGCTGTGACTGTTGAGCATCACAGCACCTCTGTGCCTGCTTCATGACCAGCCACCTCTGCTCACTTATACCTGTCAGCTCAGGTATGGGCGTGGCCATTTTGGGGAGGGTAAAGTGCTCAGCAGAGAGTCTCTTGGTTTAAAGGTATGAATACCAATGAGCAAAGGAATCAGGATGTTCCTCCCCCAAACATAAAAGCATAAGTCATTGGAGCTAAAGAGGATGAGTGTCCCTTTCAGATACTCGAGGGCATTGCATCCAAGTTGTCCCAGGGGGCACTGTCCACTTGGGAATGGTGATTACACATGGTGGTCCTCCTCTGCTAGTGGGGAGGGCCAGGCTGGCCTCTGATATCCAACTTCTATTTGAGAATCACCAGAAAGGGGTGGACTGGGCAACTAATACTCGTTCTCTGATATGATTATGCTATGGTCTGAGCGTTACCTGCTGTTGTATTAGTTCACCTAATGGACATTAAGATGCTGTTAGTGCCACTGTGCAAATGTTACAGAATAAGAGTTCTTATTTTAAAAATTCTATCTAATATTAAACAAGGCAGCCTGTAAGAATATAGAAAATCTGATATAAAATAAACGAGAACTAAGTAACAAAGAGAAGGACAAAAGTATATGATAAAACCAGAAATAAGTCTACAATAAAAATGCACACCATGGGCCCTCTACATACTTACTACAGGATGGAAAGGCACAGATTTGATTCTGAGCTTTCCAGAAGCCAACTTGGGGGGAGAGGGGAGGGATAAAGTTGTATGATTCACAGGGTCTGTAAGATAATGAATGAGTAGTGTCTCAGAAGCAACACATCTATTCCTTATCTTGAGATGGAAATGAATTGCTGATTTTAATAAGAAAGCAAACTTTAGTCCACAAAGATCAGGGTGTTTTGACCTTGAAAAAAATAAACATCTCAATTTAGGTTTCCTAAGTCTTATTTACCAGATTGAGATCATACAAGTTATTTTCCAGAAGCCTCTCCCATTAAGAATCTTCTTATAAGTATTTATAAGAATATTTTGGCATCAGTAGTTTTTAATAAGCTAAAGCATATCAATTACATAAAAGTTTGTTTTATTTGGTTTTCTTTTTGTTCTTGCTACTGAACAATTTTTTTTTGTCAAACTGGCTAACAAATGGATAGGATGTTTAGTAAACTAAGCCACGTTTGGGTATCTGTAATCTGCTGGTGAGCTGGTGGTGGTGGGGTGCCTCATCTTTAAGATATTTTCTTAAGGATTCCTTGGCTAGACAGGTAACTATGATCTACTTATGTGGCAAAAGGAATTTGGGGAAGCTATGCCCATGGTGAGAATGGGGGAAACAGTCCCTTTTCACTTGGTCTTTGACAGTTGCTATAAAAACAAGATGAAGAAAGCTAGGTAAACCTAATACACTTCATATAGCTGAGACACAAATGAGTGATGTTGGTGAGAATTTCCCTCGGGTTTATCCAGCACACCACCCTGTGCAATCAGCCAGTGTTTAAATGGGGAGAATGGTTCTTCCATCTGTAGTGATCCTGGTGGGTTACACTGGATTTTCAATCAATCCTGGCACTCGGGTCCTCCCAAATCATTAGCTGTACCATGGGATATGTGAAATGTGTAGTGATTAGAAAAATTATGTTTAAAAAATTAACTGGACCTCAAATCAAAGAAAAGTACTGGACATTTTTACAAGGAACTTAACATAAGCCATGGGACTTCGAATCAAGATGACTACTAATCATTTTGCTTCTACTTGATTGGCTATTGCAAATCTCGAAATGATCTCAAAGACACATACCTCAAAGATGTGTGAAGAATAAGAACTCTATGATAGTCTTGGAAAGAAAGAAAAAGTTGTAGCAACAAAGTGGGAGTTCCTAAAAGATAAAGAAAAAGTAAACTGACTATGGAGTAAAATGACTATGAAAAAATAGGACTATAGGAAACTAGCCTAAAATACGTGTAGGAGAAATTCTGTGAAAGCCATGCATAGCAAGTCCAAAGACTGGGGTAAGTGGACAGAAGGAAGGTGGGTGGAGAGAGCCCTGGGTGAGCTGAGCAGTGGGGGCAGGGGTATTGTTTCCTATGTGACAATAATTGGAACACTGGGGCCAGAGAATCAGGCTCACACTGCAGATAGCCTGTGACCTCTAGGAGTGACCTGGAGTCACCAACATGTCCCACCAGACCAGGCATCTGCCCCACAGCCTCCAGAGGAGGCTGTACATGGTGCTCAGTGTTGGCATCCATGACCTAAGGGGTGCTTGAGCAGAAATAGAAGAAACTAAGACCCAAGATCATGGGTTTTGAGCACCAAACACAACAAAAGAGAGAAACAGAGATCTCAGAGGAATCAAAAGACTAGTTAAAAAGTACGGTTAATTTCTACCCTCACGTAATGTTGAGGAAACTATATGTTATGGAAATGATGAGCTATTTTGGACATTACAAAATAAAAATTGGCTGAGGAACAGGATGGAAATAGCTGTAGGGCATCTTAGTGAACTGGACAGTTCACTAAGTGATTCTTTCAGAACACAGGGCAAAAGTACTTAGACTTTGGAAATATAATGGGAAATAGAAACAATAAAGGATAAAAAAATATAGGGCCGGGGGTGTAGCTTGGAGGTAGAATGCCCCTGGGTTCAATCCCCGGTACCAAAAAAACAAAACAAAACAAAACTTACACATGTCCAGACACACTGTATTAAAATGTAAGAACTTCAAGAATTAGAAAAAAATCAAGAAAACATCCATAATGCAAAAGGCAGATTACTCTTCCTTACTTATGATGGTAAGATTGGCATCAGACTTTCCACTAGTAATACTGTGTATTTCCAGACAGTGACATTATACATACCTGAGAAAAACAAATTTTAATCTAGAATACTGAACCCACCACAAACGGAATGTGTTTCAAATGTGACAACAAAATAGAATGATCCATTCAGGCACAGCAAGATTACTTGCAAGACCTTCTCTGAAATAATTAATCCAGGGCAGACCTGTCAATGCAATAACAACAAAAATAAAAATCGAACACAGAGGAAAACATGAGCTGCAAGAAATAGGGATGTGCAGAACAACTAATAAAACTTGAGCTAAGTCTAATTTTAAATTAAAAAAAGATTTTGACCAGGTAACACAGTCACATAGTACAAAATTTAAAGTATAAAAATGGGTATTTATTTATTTATTTATTTATTTTTTGCGGAACTGAACCCAGGGGATTGACCTCATAGGGCATTCTTGGGGGTTGAACCCAGGGGCGTTCTACCTACGAGCTACACCCCCGGCCCTATTTTTTATACTTTACTTTGAAACTGAGTCTCACAAAGTTGTGGAGGCCTCACTAAGTAGCTGAGGCTGGCCGCGAACCAGGATCCTCCAGTCTCAGGCTCCCAAGTACTGGGATTACAAGCGTGCGCCACCACACCCGGCAGTTTTTGTTTTTTATCTCAATATTTTCTGAACTCTTTTCACCTGAAGATCTATGTATTTCTTTAGGTCTGGAAGGTTCTTTTCAATTGTTTATTTGGTTTTGTCTTCCTCCCATTTCTTCAGCTCTCTCCTTCTACTCAGAGTGCATCTTGGAACCGTCTTTATGCACATGTGTCACTCACTTTTTGAAGTGGGTGGCAGTATCCTGTATGCAATATTTTTAGCCTTCTAAAATTTTTTAATGAACAATGTGGAATCAAGATTTATTAAGATTCTGGGTTTTTTTTTGTTTGAGGAATTTTGTTTAAATTGTTAATTGTGAAATTTGTTTAAATATGTAGTTTAGAAGAATGAAATAAGGGTTATCACCTCCACTCTATAAGAGAAAATAAAATAAGATGGACTAAAGGAAATGTAATCATTCCAACAAAAGGTAAGAGAGGAAAATCAAGAAATAAGACAAAAGTGGGATAATTAGAAAACAAATTAAGAGAAAATCTAAATATCAAAAATAACATTAAATATGTAATGAGTTAAATGCCTTTATAAAATGTAGATTTGAGATCTGTTTAGAAAATAATAGTTAAATGCTTTTTATAGAATGCATAAAATCATGCAGAATGATAGAAAATAAATGGAAAATAAAGCCATCACTCACATATCAATTACAAAAGAAGTAGCAATATTAACATTAAAATAGAACCTAGTGTCAAAAATTTAACTGGACAAAGATATTTTGCACTGGTAACATTATTAAAAAGTAAGTCATGTATGTACTTAACCATAGCTTTGCAATGTATTGAGAAAAACAGAAATACAAGGAAAAACTGGTACAATTCCAGTTACAGAAGAGCATTTAACCTACATCTTGCAAAGATCTATGAATTAAAAAGACAAAATACAGATGACAATATGGAAGATTTGATTAATATAATTAAAACCTAGATCTAATGGATAGATACAGAACTTTGTATCCTAAAGATAATATATGTTCATTTTAAATGCTCATGAAACATTTACAAAAATTGGTTAAGTATTAATACACAAAATTTCAATAAGTTCCAAAAGGCAGAAATCATATGATTTATTTTCTTCTACTTCTAATTCAGTGTAATGAAATTATTGGGGGTAAACTGTTAGTGTCCATCACAAATCCTAGAGTGCATTTGTCTTACCCATGGAAAAGTTCAGGTTGAAAGGCTGAATTACTGGGCCCATATTACCAGCTCTTGAGTGACATTGTATCAACTGAGGTCTTCTGTTCATATTTCTGACTACTGTGCAGTAAGCCTGGGTCTTTATGAAGTACATTGGGTGATAGGAATCTTTTTTTTATTTTATGCATTTATTGGTACATGATAGTTTCCCATCAAAATGTAGTTCAAGCCGGGCATGGTGGCGCACACTTGTAATCCCAGTACTTGGGAGGCTGAGACCGGAGGATCACAGGTTCGCGGCCAGCCTCAGCCGCAACTTAGTGTGACCCTGTTTCAAAATAAAGAATAAAAAATAGGGCTTGGGATGTAGCTTGGAGGTAGAATGTCCCTGAGTTCAATCCCTGGTACCACAAAAAAAAATGTAGTTTATAGTTATAATGGCATACACGCACACAGCACTTGGTGAGCTTTCCCCTGGCTTCCTCCCCACCCCCCTTTCCCATACAAGATATTGAGATTGACATTGAGTGACAGTGTATCAGCTGAGGTCTTCTGCTCATATTTCTGATTACTGTGCATTAACCTGGGTCTTTATGAAGGACATTGGGTGATGTGAATCTTTTTTTAAATTTTATATTTATTGGTGCATTGTAGTCTTATATTGGTGCAGTGTAGTTCATGGTGATAGTGACATGATAGTGACATACATGCATACACACTTGGTGAGCTTTCCCCTGGCTCCTTACCCACTCCCCCCTTCCCCATACATGATACTCAGATTGACATTGGTATTCTCACATATGTACATAATGTCAATGGAAGTGTTTCCTTTATTAATTCTCCTTCTCCCTCAACCCTCTCCTAGACCACATCACTCGCTCCACTGGGATTTCTCCTCCATTATCTAAAGTCCCTCTTGTATCCCAATTACTCCCTAGCTTCCACATATGAGAGAAAACATATGACTCTTCACTTTCTGTGACTTTCTAATCTCACTTAACATAATGTTCTCCAGGTCCATCCATTTTCCTGAAAATGACATAATTTTCTTCTTTATTGCTGAGTAGAATTCCACTGTGTGTATATCCCATAATTTTGTAATCCTTATTCATCTGTTGATGGACACTTAGACTGGTTCCATAATTTGGCTATTGTGAATTGTGCTGCTATAAACATGGATATGCATGTATCACTATAATATCCTGATTTCAGTCCCTTTGGAAAGATACTCAGGAGTAGTATAGCTAGATCATATGGCGGATCCATTCCCAATTTTCTCAGTAATCTCCACACTGATCTCCATAGTGGCTGCACTAATTTGCAATCCCACCAAAAGTATGTAAGAGTTCCTATATCCCCACATCCTTGCCAGCATTTACTGTTGTTTGACTTCTTGATGATTGCCATTCTAACTGGGGTTAGATGGAATCTCAGTGTAGTTTTGATTTGCAGCTTCCTGATTGCTAATGGTGTTGAACATTTTTTCATATATTTGTTAGCCATTTGTATTTCTCCTTTTGTGAAGTGTCCATTTAGTTTGACTGCCCATTCTTGATTGGGTTATTTTTTCTTAGTGTTAAGTCTTTTAAGTACTTTGTGTATTCTAGATATTAGTCCTCTATCAGAGGAAAGCTGGCAAAGATCTTCTCCCATTCTGTAGGCTCTCTCTTTAGACTCTTGATGGTTTACTTTGATGAACAGAAGGTTTTTAGTTTAATACAATCCCCATTATTAATCCTCACTTTAATTTCTTCCACCTTAGGGTCTTGTTGAGGAAGTTTCTACTGGTGCCTAAATGTTGGAGTGTTGACCCTATTCCTCCTCTAGTAATTCCAAAGTCACTGGTCTAATTTCCAGGTCTTTGATCCATCTTGAGTTGACTCTTGTGCAGGGTGAGAGGCAGGGATTTACTTTCATTTTTCTACAAATGGATAACCAGTTTTCCCAACACCATTTGTTGAAAGGCTGTCTTTTCTCCCATATTTGTTTTTGAATCCTTTTTCGAAAATCAATTGGCTGTGTGTGCATTTGTTTTTGTATATTCTTTTCTGTTCCATTGGTCTATATGTCTTTTTTTTGTGCCAATACCATGCTGTTTTTATTACTGTTACTCTCTGAAGTCAGGTATTGTGATGCCTCCTGCATCTTATTGTTGAGAATTGCTTTGGCTATTCCGGCTCTTTTGTTTTTCCATATGAAATTAGGACTGATTTTCCTAGTTCTATGATGAATGAGATTGGTATTTTGATAGGGATTGCATCAACTCTGTAGATCACTTTTGGCAGGATGGCCCTTTTGATAATATTTATTCTGTCTATCCAAGAGCATGGGAGGTCTTTCTATCTTCTAAGATCTTCTTCAATTTCTTTCTTTAGTGTTTTATAATTTTCATTGTAGAGGTCTTTTACATCCTTGGTTAGATTTATTCCTAGGTATTTGTTTTTGAGGTTATAGTGAATAGAATTGTTTTATGGATTTCTTTTTCAGTGGATTCATAGTTGGCATATAGAAAAGCTACTGATTTTTTTAGATTGATATTCTATCCTGCTACTTTGATGAATTTGTTAATCAGCTCTAGAAGTCTTTTGGTTGAGTTTTTGGGTCTTCTAAGTATAAGATCATGTCATCTGCAAATAGAGGTAATTTCAGTTCTTCTTTTCCTATTTGTATTCCTTTGATTTCCTTCTCTTGTCTTATAGCTCTGGCTAGAGTCTTAAGTAGTATATTGAAAAGGAGTGGAATAGTGGGCATTCTTATCTTGTTACTGATTTTAAAGGGAATTCCCAAGCCGGGCGTGGTGGCGCATGCTTGTAATCCCAGTACTTTGGGAGGCAGAGACCCGAGGATCCGGGTTCGCGGCCAGCCTCAGCCCTCTCTCTCTCTCTCTCTCTTCCTGTCTCTCTCTCTCTCTCTACCTATTGAGGCCCTCCGCAACTTCGTGAGACCCGGTTTCAAAATAAAGTATAAAAAATAGGGCCGGGGGTGTAGCACGGAGGTAGAACGCCCCTGGGTTCAATCCCCGGTACCGCAAAAAAATAAAAAAAAATAAAGGAAATTCCCTCAGTTTTCCCCCATTCAGAGTGATATTTATTTTGGGTTTATGTATATTGCCTTTATGATGTTAAAATAAGTTCCTTCTATTTCAATTTTCTGCAGTATTTTTCACATGAATGGGTGTTGGATTTTGCCAGTGCTTTTTCAGCATCTATTTAGATGATCATTTGACTTTTGTCCTTAGTTCTGTTTATGTGGTGAGTTAGAAATATTGATTTGTGTATGTTGAACCAGCCCTGCATCCCTGGAATGAAACTAACTTGGTCATGGTGTACAATTTTCTTGATATGGTTTTAAATGTGCATTGCTAGTATTTTGTTTAGAATTTTTGCATCTGTGTTCATCCAGGATATTGGTCCATGGTTTTCTTTTCTTGAGGTATGTAGATATTGGTCTGTAGTTTTCTTTTCTTTAGGCATTTTTATTCAGTTTTGGTATTAAGGTGATATTGGGCTCATAGAAGGAATTTGGAAGAATTCTACTTCTTTCTATTTCATGGAATAATTTGTGAAGGATTTGGTTTAGTTCTTCTCTAAAGGGTTTGTAGAATTCAGCTGGGAATCCATCTGGACCTTGATTTCTTTGATGGAAGGCTTTTTATTGTTGTTTCTATCTCTTTGCTTGCTATTGGCTGAAGTTTTCAAAATAGTTTCTGATGATCCTCTGGATTTCCCCACTGTCTGTAGTTATGTCTCCTTTTTCATTTCTTATTTTAATAATTTGGGTCAATTCTCTCTTTTGATTAGGTTGGCTAAAGGTTTATCAATCTTATTTATCTTTTCAAAGAACCAGCTTTTTGTTTTGTTGATATTTTGTATTGTTTGTTGTTGTTGTTCTCTATTTCATTGATTTCTGCTCCAATTTTAATTATTTTGTGCCTTCTACTGGCTTTGGGATTAGTCTTTTCTGTTTTTTGAGGGCCTTGAGGTGTGTCATTAGGTTGTTTTATTTGGTGACTTTCTGTTTTTCTTATGTGGGCACTCAGTGCTATAAATTTTCCTCTTAAACTGCCTTCAAAGTATCCCATAGATTTTGGTATGATGTCTATTTTCATTTAATTTGAGGAAACATTTTATTTCTCCCCTTATTCCTTCTATGATCCAGTACTCATTTAAAAGTATATCATTCACTCTCCATGTATTTATGTAATTTCTTTGGGTTTTCCTGTTGTTGATTTCTACTTTCATTCCATTATGATCTGAAAAGATGCAAGGAATTATATCACATTTTTTTTTAATTTGCTGGTAGTATTTGCTTTGTGGCCCAGAATATATTCTATTTTCTTTTTTTTTTTTTTGCGGTACCGGGGATTGAACCCAGGGGCTTCTACCTCTGAGCTACACCCCTGGCCCTATTTTTTATATTTTATTTTGAAACCGGGTTTCAACAAGTTGTGGAGGGCCTCACTAAGTAGCTGAGGCTGGCTGCGAACCCGGATCCTCCGGTCTCTGCCTCCCAAGTACTGGGATTACAAGCGTGCGCCACCACGCCGGCTTATATTCTATTTCCAAAAAGGTTCCATGAGCAGGTGAGAAGAATGTGTATTCAGCTGTTGTTGGTTGGAATATTCTGTATATGTCTATTAGGTCCATTTGATTTATAATATTCTTTAGGTCTCAAGAGTCTTTACTGATCTTTTTTCTGGAAGATTGCTCTAGTAGTGTGAGAGGTATGTTGAAGTCTCCCAAAATTATTGTATTGGATTTTGAGACCCAATGTCCTGAAGAGTTTGCTTTATAAAAGTGAGTGCACCCACATTTAGGGCATAAATGTTTATTATGATTATAACTTCTTGTTGGATTGTTCCTTTTATTAGTAAGAAGTGACCCACTTTGTCTCTTCTGATAAGTTTAGGCTTAAGTCTGCTTTGTTGGGTGTGAGAGTTGTTGCCCCTGCTTGTTTTCAGTCTCCATTTGCATGGAATATCTTTTCCCATTCTTTATTTTTATTTTTTTGCAGAACTGGGGATTGAACCCAGGGGCATTCTTCCTCCGAGCTATACCCCCAGCCCTATTTTGTGTTCTTTATTTTGAAACAGGGTCTCACTAAGTTGTGGAGGGCCTCTCTAAGTAGCTGAGGCTGGCTGTGAACCCAGATCCTCCGGTCTCAGCCTCCCAAGTACTGGGATTACAAGCGTGCGCCACCATGCCCGGCTTACAATGAGAATTGTTTATCTATCCTATTGGCTCTCCTTTCACTTTTAGCATATGAATATCTTTGCATGTAAGGTGAATTTCTTGCAAGCAGCATATAGCTGGATTATGGTCTTTAATCCACATTGCTGGTATATGCCTTTCAATTGGGGAGTTTAGACCTTTGACATTCAATGTTATAATTGAGGGATGATTTTTGTTTCCTGTCATTTTAAGTTATATTTTTGGTTTGATATAATGTTATTTCTCCTTGTGTAGTTGCCCTTTTGGTGGAGTTTGCCCCTTCTCTGGTTCTGGTATTTCTTTCTTTTTTCTTCGTTATGTTCTTCATTTCTGTGTGTGTGTTCTTTAAACATTTTCTTTAGTGCCAGCTTGGTAGTCATGAATTCTTTTAGTTTCTGCTTATCTTGGAAGATTTTGGGCATAAATGTTGGCTATTGTTATATCCTCTTGCTGGATTGTTCCTTTTACCAGTAAGAAATGACCTTCTTTGTCTCTTCTGATAAGTTTAGGTTTGAAGTCTAATTTGTCTGATATCATAATTGCTACTCCTGCTTGTTT
>PVJS01017472.1:21136-36222 GCA_004027185.1 Glis glis
GTCTTTTGATTGGGGAGTTGAGGCCATTTATATTCAGCGTGATTATTGAGAGATGGGTTTTCATTCCTAACATTTTGAGACTTAATTTCTGTTTGAGGTAGTGTTTGTTCTTTGCCTAGTTGTTTGTTTGATGGAAATCACTGTTTCTCTGGTTCTGGCGTTTCCTTATTTTTTCTTCTTTGTAATTAATCTCTTTGAGTATTTCCTCTAGTGCTGGTTTGGAAGACATAAAGTCTTTCAGCTTCTGTTTGTCGTGGAAGGTTTTTATTTCTCCATCAAATTTGATAGATATCTTTGCTGGGTAGACAAATCTTGGCTGGAGGTTGTTTTCTTTCAGAGTTTGAAGTATGTTGCTCCAGGCCTTCCTGGCTTTCATGACTTGATTTGGAAGGTCGGGAGTGATTCTTATTGGTTTACCTCTGAATGTTACTTGCTCTTTTGCTTTTGCTGCCTTTAAGATTCTCTCCTTGGCCTCTACATTGGTCAATTTGATTATTATGTGGCTTGGTGAGCCTCTTCTCTGATCCTGTCTATTGGGGGTTCTATATGTTTCCTGTACCTGTGTATCAACCTCTCTTTCTATGTTTGGAAATTTTTCTAATATTACTTCTCTGAATAGATTATTGATTCCTTTAGTTTCAGCTTCTAATCCCTCTTCTATGCCTATTTTTCTTATGTTTGCTCTTTTAAGACTGGCTGAGATCTCTTCAATGTCCAATTCATGCTGTCGAATTGTTTTTTCTAATTTATATACTATGTGCTCATTTTTGGAGAGGTCATCTTCTAAGAGTGAGATTCTGTTTTCCATGTGCTCTGTTCTATTGTTGATGGTCTGTATTGATGCCTTCATTTCAATTATTGCATCCTTCACTCCTTCAGAGCTTCTTTTTGATTCCTGCTTATTTGCTCCTTCATTTCTATCAGGCTCTCTCTGAATTCTTTTCGGAAATCCTGTATCATTTCCTCTATTGAACTTCTGAATTGTCCTTCTGGCAATCTTTGCACTTCTGAGTTGGCGGGTTCTGTTGTTGTGGGATTGTGGGGGCTCATTGTTTCTTTTCTCTTCTTCCTTTTCATGGTTTCAAGTTTCTTATGTTTATGCCTTTGTTGCTTTTGGTAGCTCTTCCTCTCTCACTCTATAGGTATCCTATGTCAAATCTCTCTCCCTTTATATTTTCTTATCCTGGAGGTAGATAGTTGCTACCAGTTGAGCTTTAAAGGTGAGTGGCCTTTACTGAGTGGTTATTCCCACTTGCTCGGTATAATGTCCATTCGCAGTCCCAGTTCTTAGTCTCCTTCAGTGATTGGGACCCTTGCCTGGTGCCTCTCACTACCTGTGTGTAGGACCAGTGCCGCTGTTGCCCCTCTCTCTGCAAGCGTAGGTCTTCACGGTCTCCCTTTGGTCTGTCCCTGTGCCTCTCTCTGTCTACACCTATGGTAGGAGGCACCAGCAGGGGGCCCCAGGCTTGTGTCTCTCTTTGCCTACAGAAGCAGTGGTTGTCGAACTCCACGTTTTCCACAGAGAGGGCTGGTTTGGTCCAATTTTCCCCAGGTACCACAGCTGTATGTCCTGTGGTTATCCCCGGGGACTCTATAAGGGTGCTGCGACCCCCAGGTTGCAAGTCTGTCCCACCCAAATGTCACCAGGGATCGTCTGCTTATCCACACGTCTACCGCATCCCACAACAGACCCCACTCCCGCCTCCTCCGGGGCAATCTGCACTGTCTCAGACCCCGTGAGTCCCTGTGACTGCGCTGGGTGGTCTCCCCCTGGGGCTGCTCGTTGACTTATGGTCTCATTGAGCGCTGCTCTTAATTTCTGGGGTGGGGGATGGGCTCAGCCGCTGCTGCCTGTTCTGGTCAGGCCTCCGGGTCCTGGGGACTCTGCCGAGTGTGGATCGAACTGCTGCTCGCTTTTGTCGCTGATGCTCTGCAGTGCTGGTTTTAGAAGAGCTCCCTGGCTTTGTTGGTGGCCTGCAGAAGCCGCAACGCCGGTAGCCGTTGGTGCGGTTTGACCAAGATGGCACCGTTGCCGCTTCTGCCAACACAGCAGTTCGGGTCCATGTCGTGCGTTGAGCGAGTCGCTGGCGGCGCGTGGAAGCCGCAATGCCAGTAGCGGCCGGCACGGTCCGGCCAAGATGGCGCCGCCGCCTTCCCTTAGGTAAGGCGCTTGGAGTTTTTTACTTTCCTCTGTTTTGTCTTCTGGCTTTGATTCTGTTGCGTTTCAAACTTTTCGTTGTCTACTTCAAGTTTGTGTTGCCTTTCTTCTGTGGAGAGGTTGCTTTCACAGCGAATGAGGTGTGCGTCTCAGAGAGATTGTAGCGTGGCGTCTCTCTGTCAATTTTGAAAGATATCTTTGCTGGATATAGCAGTCCTGGTTGGAACTTGTTTTCTTTCAGGGTTTGGAGAACATCATACCAGTCCCTCCTGGCTTTCATAATTTAGATTGAGAAGTCTGGAGTGATTCTTATTGTTTTGCTTCTGTATGTCACCTGTTCTTTTCCTCTCTATGCATTTAAGATTCTCTCATTGACCTCTATGTTAGTCATTTTGATTATTATGTGGCATGGAGAACTACTTCTTCTTCTTCTTCTTTTTTTTTTGCGATACTGGGGATTGAACCCAGAGGCATTCTACCTCCAAGCTGCACCCCCAGCCCTATTTTTTGTTCTTTATTTTGAAACAGGGTCTCACTAAGTTGTAGAGGGCCTCACTAAGTAGCTGAGGCTGGATGCGAACCTGGATCCTCCGGTCTCAGCCTCCCAAGTACTGGGATTACAAGTGTGTGCCACCACGCCCACTCTTCTTTGATCTTGGTTTTTTTTTTTTTGTGGTTCTAGGAATTGAACCCTGAGGCGGTCTACCTCTGAACTACACCCCCAGCCCAATTTTATTTTTTATTTGGAAACAGGGTCTCCCTAAGTAATGTGAGCCTCACTAAGTAGCTGAGGCTGACTTCGAACCTGTGATCCTCCTGTCTCAACCTCCCAAATACTGGGATTACAGGTGTGCGCCACCACACCTGGCTTTTGATCTTGTTTTATTGGGGTTCTGAGTGTCTCCTGTATGTGGATGTCCATTTCATTTTCTATGTTTGGGTAATTCTCTGTTATTATTTCTCTTAAGAGGTTTCTAATGCCCTTGGTTTTCACTTCTAGACTTTATTCAATGCTTATTATCTGTAATTTAGGTCGTTTATATTATACCATATTTTTTAATATTCTAGTCATGTTGTCGTATTGTCTTCTCTATATTTGACTATGTGTCAGTTTTGAATGAGCTGTCTTCCAAGAGTGAGACTCTATCTTCCATGCCACAGGTGATTTCTATTGAAGTCTTCATTTCGCTCAGGGCCTCTTTTTGGTTCTTACTTAGGGCCTCAATTTCTCTATTGATAAGTTCTTTCAAATATTCTACACTCTCTCTGATTTCATTTCTAAGGCCTTTGATCATATTAAAATAAAATTTCTGAATTCTTTTTCTGGCATTTTCTGCAGGTCAGTATTGGTAATCTCCCTTGTTATTGAGTTGTGGGAGTTTATTGTTTTCTTGTTGGTCTTCATTCTCATGTTTTCAGAATTCTCAGTTTTATATTTCTGTTGTCTTGGCATCCTCTTCCTCTTTGTGTGGGAGTTCTATGTCTAGTTGTTGTCCATTTATAGGCCTATGCTGGGGTCATATATTTGCCTCAACAAATAAAAGAGGTTCCCCAGAACCTCTTTTAACAGGATATAGTTTTTAGTCAGTGCAGGTAAATCTCAGTCTCTGATTGGATGCAGGCCTCTGTGCTCTCAGGGCCCAAACTCAGCAGGACCAGAACTATAATGTTCCATTCAGAGCCTGTGGTCTGCTGGCTGAGATTTAATGCTCCAGGGACACCACCACCTCTCTGCTGGTTGTGAACATGTGAAACATTGTGGAGTGCTGGCATATGGCCTCCATTGTCACTGGGAACAATCTCATTAGGGCCATAGATTATGACACTACAAGGTTGTGGCCAGGCCAGATGAGCTTTGATGCCCTAGGTATACCACTGCTGATCTGCTGGTTGCAATCACATGGAGCCCTGTCAGCCCCTGGTATGTGTGACCACCAGGCACAAATTCTGCTGGCGAAGAAAGTGTTGTGTTCCCAGTATGCAGTGTAGCTGAATCAAATTGCCCCTAGAGATAGTACTGTTGATCTGCCAGCTGTGATCTTGTGAAATCTTGCAGGCTCCTGGCCTCTCAGATTTCAGGGTCCAAACCCTGCTAGGGAGAGATTATACCATTCCAAGCCTGGGGCCTGGGCAGCTGAGTTATTTACCCCAGGGGCACTGCTGCTGCTCTGTGATCATGTGAGATCTTGCTGGCCACCAGCCTTGGAACTTGTGGTGCCTAAACACTGTTGGGCTAGAGTTTATAGCTTTCCAAGCCTGTGGCATGGTTAGCTGAGTTATTTTACCCAAAAGACACCACTGTTGGCAGTCCTGTGGTGATCACTGGAGACCCCACAGGGGTGGGGTAAACTGTGGACCCTAGGCCAGCCTGAGTATTCATAGGGACTCTCTGCTAATTCATATCTCTGCTGTGTCCATCTCTAGCCCCTGCCCCTACCTCTGCAGGGATGGTTTGCAAACTCACCAATCCCGTGGGTTTGTTCATTGACATGAAAGTCCCTGCAGCAATGCAGACTCCCACTGGGATGGTTTATAAACCCAAAGTGTCAGTGAGCTCCACTGTAGCTGCTGGGTCCCTTAAAGAAGGGTCCGTAATTTCTCAGTCCTAATGAGTTCAGCTGCAGCCATAGGAGTTCACTGGGTGGTTTGGTTGCACAGTCTGGAGAGTTGCTGAGAGTGGAGAGAAGACTGCAAATTGCTTTTGGTGTTGGTTCTCTGCAATTACTGGCTTGACAAGATTTAGCTTCTTCTTTGCTGGAGTTGGTCTCCAATAGCCGCCAGGTCTCAGCAGCTGCCAGTTCCCGGTCAGGCTTGCCAAGATGGCGCCACTTCTGCTTTTTGCTCACCAGATGCGACACATGGAGCTCTTTTCAGTCCTTTGCTCTCTGTGTTGCCTCCAATTCAACCACATTCTGACTGTTCTTCTGTTGAGTTCTAACTGTTTTCTTTTTTGCCAAGAAGCAGTCTTCCCGCTGGTTGAGTTCTGAGTCTCAGAGCAACCAAAATGCACTGCCTTCCTCTATTCCACCTTCATTGTGAATCTTTACAGCAATAATTACATGACAAACCTGGTCTCGTGCAAAAGTGGTACATTTCAGGTTTGAAGTAGTTCCTAATTTTTTTAAAAAGTAAAGTAAGGTAGGAAGTTTCCTCATTTGTCCTGATGGAATAAATAATTTCCAGTAACATACAGCAGAGATTAATTATGGATTTTTCTGGCAGGAAATGAAAGGACTGGAAGTTTCTTATAATATACCTCAATGTGGACACCAAGGATATGCACAAAGCTAGCATAAGTGACCAGCTAGATTGATCAGGTTTAGGAGGAAGCTGGCCAGGTGATGTGGAGCGGATGTCCTGTGCAAATCCCACCATGCACAGAAGGAAGTACTGGGCTGCCCTCTTGCTGTGAGTCTTTGAATTCCTGTCAGCTGAGAGCTGCCCACAGCCCTTTCCTGGCATCCTGTCCTTGTCTTTTGCTTCTTCTTTCCTCCCTTGGAAAGGGTTTTGAAACCGCCTTTCACTATTTGGCACCACAGGCACCGGCAGTGGCTCCACTCTGGATTCTTTCTGCCCTGGCAGGAGAAATGGTTTCAGTAAGTTTTTCCATTTCCCATTCACTGGATTTCCTGTCAGGTACCTGGCCAGATCTGTCTACAAGTAGGAGAAGGGCTGGAGCAGTAGCAGTAGTGACCATAGCTGAAGGACATTCTTCAAGGTTAGCTTTTAAACTCTTCCCTGGAGGTGAGAATTCTTCCTTTTCAGAACATTCTCACATACCACCCAATTTAAAACAGCGCTGACTACTCAAGGTGGATTCTTGGTTACCTTTTGTCTACTTCGCTACTTTATAGCAGTCTGGTTTTGTTTTAATTAAGATAAATCCATGTCTCCCAAACATACATTCTTCTCTGTGTGAAAGAAAAAAAGGTTATAGTGTTGCTTGGCTGTTTCAGATTAGAAAAGCAGCTCCTGTGCAGAACATGGGTCATCTTGGGTGGAGGAGGGCAGCTGGGCACAGCAGTCATCAGATCTGGAAGATGCACATGTTCTGGCCCCAGCAGGGCCACTCTCAGCAAGTGTCTGCTTGGCATCTTCTGGAGTCATTTTGGCCTGGAAGAAAGACCTGTGCAACATTCTGCATCTGTTACTCCCCTCACACAAAATATTTCTCCTGTTTCCCTTTCCTTCCTCACCTCTTGTCCCACATTTGAGAATACAGGAGCAAACTTACCTTCCTCTGTTCTGAAGCAGGTAGTGCATCAGAGCACCCTGTTGGTTTCTTCAATGCCTGCCTTGGGAGGGGAGGGCCTTGGGGATGGAGTGCTCTGCTCCCAGGGAGGACAGCTCATGGAGTAAGAAGAACAGCAGTGAAACTGAGGTGAGTGTTGACTCAGGATTTCTCACATTTTCACCAGCATTGTCATGCGTTGATCTCAACCTGCACAGGGCACGGTGCCTGTTTTGGGGGATATAAACAGGTATGAAATAAAGTGCATGCTTGTGAGTTCATGTACCTAAGATCTACATATGGTACAGAACTTCTGAAGAGGAGTGGCCTGAGGAGTAGATCCTGAAGGTAGCGGGTGGGCATCTTAGAGCAGGCTGTATGTTGTGTTTCCTGGGAGTAGGCTCTGGGGAGTTCAGCGTGCATGGTGTTTATTTGGGTGTTCCCTTGAGAAGGAAGTAGGATAAGCACAGAGAGATGTGGAGCTGCAGCACAAAGCCAAGGGCAGCCTTGACCTGCCCACAAGGTACTCTGGAGCAAGCATGGACTTTAGAGATGACCCAAGGTGGAGCATGATGGTCGGGCCTGCATACCTCAGCTTCAATGATTCCCTGGATGTGTCCACAGAGTAAGAGAAGGCTGTGCCTCTTCCTGTTTCACAGCAGTGGCGAAGGGATCCTGGACAAAGGATGTTCTCCACACTTAGCATTTCGGTTTTCCACCGGGCGAGGGTATGGCCCCAAGATGGACACCTTCCAGCAGCCCTGTCAATCCCTGGGAATGCTGTTGACTGGAGGCTGTTTGAACAACACACCAACACGACTCAGGCAGTGGGAGCTTTGCAGAAGTGGATCCCGGGCTGCCATCGGTGCCACCATGATGTGATGGCATGAGCAAATGCATGCAGAGCCACCATGATGGCAGGGATGGGCAGTGGCTGTCCTGTGGGGAAGTGGAGTGGGAGGCAGAAGCTGGAGCGTCTTGACTGCCAAGCTAAGGACTGTGAACTTTGTCCAGTGGACGTTAGGAATATACTAAATCCTTTGAGCCGTGGGTAGGTGTCATAAGTATGAAATTATGTTTAGAGGGATGCACATGGCTTAGACGTTTAGGATGAAGCTGTGCGCGAGAGGCACAGGGGAGGAGGGTGGCTGTGGGTAGTGATTCTTGAGGGTGAGCACCACGGTTAGTGGAAGGAGCCCTGGGCAACAAGTGGAAGCCACCATCATGGTGGCTGCTTCATCCAGATCTCCCGCTCTCGGGCCTCTGTTTCACCATCTGTAAAAATGATGGGGTTGAAATTCCCTGTCCAGCTCCAGCAGTTTGTGATCCTATGTTAAAGTTATCTGTTCATCTACATCCCTTAAATCGTGTGCTCAGGAAAGATGTTGAAGGCTAGTTTAGTGTAAAACCAGACTTCTGGAAGCTTTGGTTTGGATATTTGTATGTTAATTGGTTCCTCCACTCTGTGGCCATCCAAATCCCCATATTTCCACATGAATGTCAAAGCCAATGGATTATGGATTCAAGCTGAACCAGAATCATGTATCAGTGATTACGAGCCCGAAGGCTTTGTTCCTTAATCAATTACAACATATCCGGTAACTCAACCCAGCTCCACAGAAGATGGAATTAGTTTTCCTTATTGCACAGAGATGGAATGTCTTCACCTAAGCTTCTGCTTAAATATTAATGAAAAAAGGATTAACACTGGCAATAAAAAAATGAGCCAGGTTGAGCCCAGACTTGTTGAGGACTTACTTGAGTGAGATATGTTTCCTTCTCCCTTGTGAGTTCTGTGCCATAGCTAGGTGTCATACTCACCATCAACAGCTAATCTAGGGGAGAGAACAAAACTAAGACAATAAACAAAAGAGATAAGCTCTCTGATCAGAACTCTCGTCCCCTCTGTTTCCTAGAGAATTTTTTTCTGTATTGCAGAAATTTTAATTTCTTGATTCCATTGACTCAAAACATGACTTTTTCTCCAGATCCATTTATTATTGAATGTATTAGCTCTATGCCTGTGTTTGTTTATTAACTAAATTATTCATTCATATGCTCCTTTAGTAAATATTTTTATTAAATGCTTCGTATGTTAGGTACCGTGTGAATTGCTGGAGATACCCTGGCAGGTAAAACCAGATGAAAGCCCAAACTTTATGGCCCTAAACAGTTTAATGAATGAGACAGACATTAATTAGGTAGTCACATGGTTTGCTCTATAATTACAGACTAAATTCAGGTAAGGTTTCTTTGAAGAAGTAGCAATGGAGCTGAGAACTAAAGGGTGAAAACTTGTGGACTGTTAACCAGGTGAGGTTGGATTGTAGCTTCAAGTCATTGATGAATATCATTTCAGTTATTAAAATTTTGGCATATATATTATTATGGACAGAAAGAAAAACCAATATATTGACTTAACCAAGTGTTGAAGATCATCTAGTAGGTTAGAAGCAAAGCCAAATTTACAGTGGTCTTGTAATTAAGTCCCTAGTGACAGAGAGATGGACATGATTCTGTTTGGAGCCTTGTTGACTATTACAGATCAATAGTATTGGAAGCTTCTGGTCTAGGTAAATCAAGGACAGAGGGGCCACACCAAACACACTGTGGGTGTTGGTGCTTTTCTCTGATGTAATTTTCCCCCAATGATTTTGAGTCTTTTCCAAGTAGGTGGGCAACTGTGTCAGGAAACTCACTCTATATGGTATGGAAACTGGTATGGGCAGAAGGCTACATATGGAAACCTTGTGCTTTGATGCAGCGTCTTTCATAAATGTAGAGGGGAAACTGCAGAGGTGACATTCTCTTGTGGGGATTATTTTCAGTCTCATTTACTACCTACTCCTAGTTCATCACCAACCCCAGGAATAAGCGAAGTTCCTACAGTGTCTGGGTGAGGGGTGAGAATCCACCTTCCCAACAAGAATCCACCGTCCATCCTTTGAGGACAAATACCAGTCTAGAATGGGTTACACTTTTCACAAGGTGTAAGAACCTCAATAATACCATGAGAAACAGGAAAAGATTCTGCATTGTTATCAACAAAAATAATAAAACTATATCCTAAAGAGGTAAATAATACTAAGAAGGTAATTTATTTCAGGAAACAAATACATTTTAAATAATATTTGGTTTGGCTACTGATGAAATTTAAGAACACATTGAGTATCTGAAACAACAAAATGAGATGATGTATTTCAAAATGGCTCTAAGAGAATGAAATTCCCCAAACATACAAATGTTTAATGGTTGAAGAGATGGAAATGCTTAGAACACGGATTTGATGATTACACATTGTATACAAATATTGAATTACCATAAGGTATGCCATAAAGATATACAAATATTATGTCTCAATAAAATAAATTAAGGAAAGTAAACAAATGATGCAGTAGAGGGATTTAGATAGCATTAGAAGCAATGAAGAACAAAATTAGCATTGTAGAAAATTTAATCAATGACATGGAGTACAAAGAAATAAAAGTGCTGAAAAGAGGCGATGCCCCGCTTTGTTTATAGTTCCTCTCATGTCTGCAATTTTTGGTTTATTCTTTTATTATGTTCATTTTTTTCACATAGCCTCAGTATTTTCTTTATTTTTTATTCTTTGCTATATAGAACACATTTTGCTTGAAATTATTCTCCTTGGTGATTTTGGAAGTTTATATTCTCTTCTAAAAAATTCCATACTGGATATTTTAAAACTTCATCAAATATACAATTAAATAAAACATCTAAAATCATTAAATGATTAATTTACAGGTATATATTTATGTTTTATGTTAAACACACATACACACATGTAAACTTTCGTTTCCAATAAATGTTTTGGCTTTGCTTTAAACTTTGTGACTGTATTTCCAACAATTATTTATATTATTGATATCTAGTAGAACTTTCTGTCATTATGGACATCTTCTATATTTGTGTGGTCTAAGACAATAGCCATTAGCCATATGTGGCTAACAAGTTCTGAAAATGTGGCTTGTAGGAGTTCAGGGTCAAACTGAAGGTAGATAGAAATCTAGCTTAGATGATACTGCTCTTTAGAAGTTACCATATTCCTTTAATAACTCTGTATGCAACTCACTAGAATTAAATCTTTCCCCTCTACCCCCAGAAGTATGGACCATATGGTCATATGCTCACTGTTTAGGCTTGCTAAACTTTTCTCATTCGTCCACTGAGGTATTTAACGCAAGTGGTATTTCCCCCGGGAAACATCCCCTGACTTTCCACTTTCCAAAAGGAGTAGCTATCCTTTTCTGTTCTTAGTACCTACTTGTAATGTTGGGTTTTCCTTTATCTTCCAACTAGATTGACCTTTTTAAGGGCAGTGACTACATGGGGCTTGGTGAATGTTACTGAATGGGAAAGTGGATTTTAACTTGCTTAACCTGCAGAACCCTCGCAAACATTCCGAAAGACTTGCTGGTTGTGAACTCTAACCACATGGCAGTCCTCTGGCAGGGGTGGTGGTGTTATCTAACCAGGGAGACTTGTCTAACATTTTTGGTCAAGGAATTGGGATTCTGGTGTCAGCCCTTCCAGTCTCTGTGCCACCAGGTATACAGAATTCTCTGTCCCAGGCTCTTTGCCTGAGCTGACACACCACCCACGGGTGGCCCAAATCACACAGATGGCAGCCCACCTCAGGAGAGGCGCGATGGAAACAGCAGGCTGGCTTCTGTCAGGACATACTTTAGTAACTGTCAAATAATATTTCTTGTGGGAGTTTGTTTAAAGCCTATGCCCCTAAAATGTGGTCTGGGTAATATTCTTGATGAGCTGTTGGCACAAAACCTGTGTTTTTCTATGTGAAAATGGCTAACCATGGGTGAAAATAAATCACAAGAAAAAGTCAAAAAAGAATTTCTTTAAAAAACTGGATATCATTAAATTTGAAAAACTATGCCCCTGTTTTCCATGGAAAGAAAACTCTACTGTGGATTGTCAAGTGTGAGTATTTTGCGTATGGTCTGAGGCATGCTGAAATTAAAAGCTTGGTCAGACGACTGTGGGGTTGTTAATGGAGGGCAAGAATGGCTATGAGGTGTTCTCTAGGACCCGTGTGAGGGCGGGAAGAAGCTCTGCACCCACGCGAGGTGGGAGTGGGGCTTGCTGTGTCCCACATGGTGGGCACAGGTGAGGCACTTGGCATTGTCACAAGGAGTTTAGTGACACATGGTTGTCATATTGGTTAGAAAAGGTTTTTGTCACTGGGCATGGTGGCACATGCTTATAATCCCAGTACTTGGGAGGCTGAGACAGGAGGATCTGTGTTCACGGCCAGCATCAGCTACTTAGTGAGGCCCTCCGCAACTTAGTGAGACACTGTTTCAAAATAAAGAATAAAAAATAGGGCTGGGGGTGTAGCTCAGAGGTAGAATGCCCCTGGGTTCAATCCCCAGTACCGCAAAAAAAAAAAAAAGAGAAGGTTTTAAATCAGCATCAATCACTATGAGAGCCACGAGTCTTGGCGTGTATCCTTCCGGTTTCTCCACCTTGCCTCTGTCTGTGGACCTTTCAGTTTCTGAGCCTCTCCTCTGTGGACATTTCAGGATAGATGCTTCTTTGGTGTGGCGCTGTCCTGGAACCGTGGGAGGTTTATCAGTATCCCCGGCTCTGCCCACACATTCCAGTAGCACCCCTCCTCACAGGTACAATAACCACTAAGTCTCCAGACACCTCCAAGTGTTCCCCCCTGGGGCCAAACTGTCCAACTGAGAAGCACCACTCAGGATGGGCTGGGAGTTCACAGTCTGCAGCCCCTGGCTTCCGGCCTGATGTCAGCCTCAACACACCCAGAGGCTGTTCCCTAAATACTGAGCACAGGAGTGCCAGCTAACAGCACACTCTTGGCAAGCACTCACCGGGGACCCTGAGTCGCTGGGCCTTTGGAGTCACGGTGGGATGGCATCTTGGACCTGAGTCGGATTGATTTATATATCAGAATAGTTAACATTTAAAAATGTTATACTGGTTATTTTACAAACCCAGCAGTTCAAAAAAACCATAAAGAAAACTACAAATCACCCTATAGCCCACTTTCTAGAAATAATTAGAGTTCATTTTTGGTAAGAGGCATTCTGAATGTTTTCACATATATGCATAAGTAGAATTTTAAATAGGATAAATAAATAGCCATAGTTTTTTATAAAAATGCTACCACATGATGCATGTCATTTTAAATTAAAATTATTTATGTGAATTTTAAAAAGTAAGGAAATGGAGCGAAACTGAAGGATTTGCTAAACTTGAGATGAATGTCTCATCACAGTAGAATAAACTATTTCCTAAAATGTATCTCTAACTATGTGACAAAAGATTATTAAATGAGACTTATTATGTTTCAGAATTTGTTGTTTAAAATCTTAGTTGATGTTACTTGACTTTCTTCCAGTCACTTTCTAATTTTTGTTAGGTATGTAACTATGTGCACTGATTTAATGCAGTGTATGTCCTGTTTTACAGCCCTGATAGTCCTGAGGCCTATTCAGGGCTCAATATGAAATGGATTAAAAGTTCATCACCATTTTTCACTTGACTTCTACAATCCTGTTTCTAAAATTTTGAGTCATCTCCTGGTTAATTGGATTTTTGTCATTTGCTTTTTTGTTGTTGTTGCGGTACCGGGGATTGAACCCAGGGGCGTTCTACCTCCGCGCTACACCCCTGGTCCTATTTTTTATACTTTATTTTGAAACCGGGTCTCACGAAGTTGCAGAGGGTCTCACTAAGTAGAGAGAGAGAGAGAGAGAGAGAGACAGGGAGAGAGAGAGAGAGAGAGAGAGACTGAGGCTGGCCGCGAACCCAGATCCTCTGGTCTCCGCCTCCCAAAGTGCTGGGATTACAAGCGTGCGGCATGTCATTTGCGCCCAGCATGTCATTTGCTTTTTAAAGAAAGGAGGTTGCATTTCCCATTGGTTGGTTCCTTCCTCCCTCCCTACTTCCCTCCCTAATGTTGATGCTGCCTATGTTAGTGTGTATATTAAAATATACATGACATAAAGTTTACCATTTCACCACTTCTAAGTGTACAGTGAGTGGCATCAGGCACACTCACAGTGTTGTGCAACTGTTGCTGCCAATCATCCCTGGAGCTTTTTCTCATCTGCACGTTGAAGCTGTATGCATTAGGCAATAACCCCCATTCTTTCCTCTCCAGCCCCTGGGGGTCACCATTCTACTTTCTGTCTCTGTGATTCAACTATTCTAGGTACTTCATAAGGGGCATCATACATATTTGTCCTTTTGTGTCTGGTTTATTTCATGTAGCCTAATGTCTTCAAGATTCATCTATGTGCTAGAATTTTATTCCTTTTTAAAGTTGAATAATAATCTACTGTGTGTATATACTGTATTTTTCTTAACTTTGTTTTTCTGGTGCTGGGAATTGAACTCAGACCTTGGGCATGCAAAGCAGGCACTGTACCACTGAGCCACATCTCCAGCCCCTGTATTTTGCTTATGTATTTATTTGTTGGTGAACATTGAGGTTGTCTCCTCCTTTTAGCTATTATGAGTGATGCTGCTGAGGAAATGTGTATATAAGTATCTGTTTGAGTTCCTGCCTTCAATTTTCAAGAAGTGAAATTGCTGGATTATATGGTAATTTTACATCTAATTTTTTGAGGAAGTACCATACTGTTTTTCACACTGGCGGTGCCATTTTACAAATTCCTCACCAGTGGTGAACAAGGGTCCTAATCTCTTCACATGCTCACTAGTGCTTGCTTTTTCCTCTTTATTTGTTTATGGGAGTCATCCTAATGGGTGTGAAGTGGTATCTCACTGTGCTTTTCATTGCAAACTGGAGGTCATATGCCCCTTTAAAACTGGTGGCCATGCTTTGTTTTATTTATTGTTATGCTGTGATGGAAATCCTGTTTTGAGCTTTTCTTTTATTATCCTAAGAAGTCAGAGATCTAGATTTTTATGTGAAATCTCCATATGTTAAACTCTTAGCAAATAATCATTTTTTTTCTTATTTATCAAAATATACAATCACAGGAAAGTCAGGGCTGTGGGCAGATTCCTCCTGGGGACCATTAGTTTTCTCCTTCGTCTCAGTGCCCAGGGTCAGCTTCCCTCCTTCTGTACTCAGGGCACCTAGCACCCACCTCCGATGGGTTGAGGGGTCAGGATAGGTGTGAAACCTTAGCAGGTATCAGGCTGGTTTTTGTCACAGTCACTTAATACGGAAGCCCAGGAATCGGCACACATCTCCTCCCCCCCTCCCCGGCTGGGTCAACTGCTGGGTCCTGTGCTCTTGTGCCTCAGGCTACCTCTTAGCATCCCCCCTCCAGATGATGCGACTGGCATGGGGTAGCTCTGCTCTCTAGTATGGGTGATTTCAGTAGCTGTCCAGCCTCTGATGGGAGGCTCTGCTTCTTCAATCCTTCCCTGCCAGAATAATTTTTCCAAAATACAATCTGCCAAGGTCACTCCTTTGCTTTAAAATATTCCAGTGAGCCAGTAACTGCTGTGCTGGCAGCTTCCCTTGTCTTCCAGATCCACTCTCTGCGCCTCCCCGTCTGTGTGGAGGGCATCAGTTCTCTCTCTCGCCCTCGGGTTCCTGCTTGGGTCTGGCCAAGGGGGCGTTGTGGGGGATTGGAGAGGAGAGAGGTATTCATCTACCAACTCTCTCTCTCTCTCTCTCTCTCCTTCTCTCTCTCTGCAGGATGCTGGGGT
>PVJS01017473.1:0-36122 GCA_004027185.1 Glis glis
CCCTGGTACCACAAAAAAAAAAAAAAGGGCTGGGTTTGTAACTTGGAGGTAACACACACACACACACACACACACACACACACACACATCACACAAGAGTCCAAAAAGGTGGGTTGGGGGTAGAGCATGTGCTTAGCATGCACAAGGTCATGGGTTCGGTCCCTAGCACCAAAAGTAGGAGACTTAAAAAGGGAGCTAGGAGTCGGGCATGGTGGTGCCTGCCTGTCATCCCAGCTACTCAGGAGGATTGCAAGTTCAAGGCCAGCCTGGGCAACTTAGCTCCACCCTGTCTCAAAATAGAAAGGGCTGGTAGGCAGCTCAGTGGTCTGCACCCAGGTTCAACCCCCGGCGCCCGTACAAGAGAAAATAAAGAGCGAGGAACGGAACCTTGCTGGCATTTAACGGCAGCGTCCAAAGGCTGCCCGAGGACTTTCTCTGCACCCAGCCAGGGTGCTCTGAGCACTGGGCACAGGAGGCAAGCGCTGGAGAACCAGCGTCCCCAGAAGCCACCAGCAAAGGACTGACGTGGTGCAGCAGCGTCCCCGCTCCCTTGCTCCTCCGGTGGGGCACGCTCCATGCTGTCTGCCAGAGAACCCGAGGGGCTGAGCGCCACTTGTCCCGAAAGGCAGCTCGCTTGGTAGCACAAGGTTGGAAGCTGGGGATCCCTAAAAGATATGTTGACATTCTTTTTTTTTTGTGGTATGGGGATTGAACCCAGGAGCATTCTATCTCCGGGCTATACCCCCCGCCCTATTTTTTATTCTTTATTTTGAAACAGGGTCTCACTAAGTTGCAGAGGCCTCACTAAGTAGCTGAGGCTGGCTGCGAACCCAGATCCTCCGGTCTCAGCCTCCCAAGTACTGGATTACAAGCATGCGCCACCACGCCCAGCTCTTGACATTCTTTTTATTGACCATGTTAGGGATGGAACCCAGGGCCTTGCCCATGCTAGGTAAGCTCTCTACCATGGCACTACACTCCAGCCCTTTTTATTTGTTATTTTGAAACAGGATCTTGCTAAGTTGCTGAGGGTCTCACTAAGTTGTCGAGGCTGGCCTCGAACCTGCGATCCTCCTGCCTAAACCTCCCAAATACTGGGATTATAGGTGATGTCTTTGCAGATGTAAGTAGCAAAGATGAGGAGGGTGAGCCCTTATTCCAGTAGGGCTGGTGTCCTTGGAATAAAAGGAGAGACGCGAAGACACACATGGAGGAGAAAGCCAGGCGACAAGAGGCAGGGACTGGAAGTGATGTGCCCACGATCAAGGAGCGCTGCATCTGCTGCCCCAGAGATTCAGGAGACTGAGGCAGGAGGGTCCCTTGAACCCAGGAACTCCAGTCCAGCCTAGGCAACATAGCAAGACCCTGTGTCAAAACAACAAAAAACCCAAAACTAGCTGGCCGTGGTGGCGCACGCCTGTCGTCCTAGTACTTGGGAGGCTGAGACAGGAGGATCGCAGGCTCGCGGCCAGCCTCAGCAGTTTAGCGAGACCCTGTTTCCAAATAAAAAATAAAATAGGGTTGGGGGTGTCACTCAGAGGTAGAATGACTCTGGGTTCAACCCCCAGTACAGCCCCTTCCCCCCAAGAAAACTGAAAACCAAAACCAACTACAACAGTGAAAAACCCACAGGCAACAGGCGTGCCAGTGTCGGGCGGCAACGGGCGGGAGCTGGAGGGAGACCCAGGGCCTCCCGCGGGCTCCAGGGGCCCGGGCTCTGATAACTGAAATTTGGACTTCTGACTTCTAGAAGTACGAGCTGCTGTGTTAGAGAGTGTGCCAGCAGCCTTAGGAAATGATACATGCACTCCTTACTGTCGCCTTTCTTCTCTCTCCACCTCCCATAAACCACCTGACTGCATATCCCGACTCGGGTGGGCTTCCGGAAGATCCCAAAGAAAGACAATCACTATATATATATGGTACTGGGGATGGAACCCAGAAACATTCTAACTCCGAGCTACACCCCCAGCCACTTAAAAAATTAAAAAAAATATTTTTTTTGGTGGTACTGGGGATGGACCCCAGGGCATTCTACCTCCGAGCTACACCCCCAGCCCTATTTTATTCTTTATTTTGAAACAGGATCTCACTAAGTTGTGGAGGACCTCACTAAGTAGTTGAGGTTGGCTGTGAACCTGCGATCCTCTTGTCTCAGCCTCCCAAGGACTGGGATTACAAGCGTGCACCACCATGCCTGGCTGAGATATATATATATATATATATACACATATACATATATATACACACATATATACACATACATATATATATACATATACATATATATATATATATATATATATATATATATATATATGATACTGGAGCTGGAACCCAGAAGCACTCTACCTCTGAGCTACACCCCCAGCCCTGTTCAAAAAAAAAATTTTTTTTAAGCTGGGCATGGTGGCGCATGCTTGTCATCCCAGTACTTGGAAGGCTGAGACAGGAGGATCACAGGTTTGTGGCCAGCCTCAACTACTTAGTGAGGCCCTCTGCAACTTAGTGAGACCCTGTTTCAGAAATAAAGAATAAAAAAATAGGGCTGGGGTGTAGCTTGGAGGTAGAATGCCCCTGGGGTTCAATCTCCAGTACTGCAAAAAAAAAAATTAAAAAAAATTTTTTTAAATTTTGAAACAGGGTCTCACTAAGTAGCTGAGGCTGCCCTTGCACCTGCAATCCTCCTGTCTAAGCCTCCCAAGTCCTGGGATTGTGGGCATGTGCCACCCTTCTGACCTCCCTGTCTGCCCTAAGCAGTTCCCTGGGCCACTCGGGATCTCTGACCTTTGTTCCTGCCCCACCCCTGCTGCTGCGTTCCAGGCTTCCTGATAAAGTGCTGGACTCTGTGCTCCTCTGTGGCCTGCACAGAGGCATTCCTCCACCTCCCTCTGCCCGTGTCACCTTGGATGACAGACAGCCTTTGATCTTCTGAGAACTTATCAGGAACTAAAGCTATCTTATTTGCTGGTTGATGACTTCCTTGTCCCTGGAAGTAGCCCAGCAGGAGGGCAGGGTTGTCTGGGTCTCATCTGTGGCCACAGCTGCGGCTGTGAATGCGACAGGCTCACCGAGTGGAGGATGATGGACAGTGGCCTTGCCTCATTCGGCTGTCTAGACGCGGGGTGCCAGGAAGGGGAGGTAGAGATGGCAGGAACAGAGAATCTTAGACCAGGAAGAGCTACATAATTGGTGGGAGTTGCCGGGCATGGTGGCGCACACTTGTAATCCCAGTCCTTGGGAGGCTGAGACAGAAGGATGGCAGGTTGGAGGCCAGCCTCAGCATCTTAGCCGGGCCCTCCACAACTTAGTGAGACCCTGTTTCCAAATTAAAAAACAAACAAACATTAAGCATTTCCAGATAAGGTAGCAGAGGGCTGAAGCCAGCTCAGGCGCGGTGGGAAGCTGGCCTGCCTGGGGTCTGCGGGCTGTGGGGAGCCTCCTGGGATACCCGGGGCGGGGCTACCTGGAGGACCTGGGGACTCCACCAGGAGGTTAAAGCGACAGGTGAGGACACGGGAAGAGAAACCGCCCACGGATGCACCCCCCCTTCCTGCCTCTCTTGACAAACGCCCAGGGTGCTGGTCACGGCGTGGCTGCTGACCGCAGGTGACGGAAGGGGTGGTCCTGAAGAACTGGGTAGGCACGGACTCCGGGGGAAACGAGCATCTTTGAGGCTCATCTTTACCTGTGCTCATGATTCTCACCAAAGTGGAGCGGACTACCAGGCTACCAGAGAGGGGCCGAATTGTAAATCAAGGTCCTTCCTTCCTTCCTTCCTTCCTTCCTTCCTTCCTTCCTTCCTTCCTTCCTCCTTCCTTCCTTCCTTCCTTCCTTTCTTTTTCTTTCTTTCTTCTTTCTTTCTCTTTCTCTCTCTCTCTTTCTCCTCCCTCCCTCTTTCTTTCTTTCTTTCTTTCTTTCTTTCTTTCTTTCTTTCTTTTCTTTCTTTTTGGTACTGGGGACTGAATCCAGAGGCATTCTACCTCCAACTACACCCCAGGCCCATTTTATTTTATTTTATTATTTTAGTGTGTGTGTATGAGAGAGAGACAGAGAGACAGAGAGAGAGAGAGAGATGCTGGAAATAGAACCCAGGAGTATTCTACCTTCAAGCTACACCCCCAGCCCTATTTTTTTATTGTTTATTTTTGAAACAGTCTCACTAAGTTGTGGAGGGCCTCGCTAAGTAGCTGAGGCTGGCCGAGAACCTGCGGTCCTCCTGCCTCAGCCTCCCAAGTACTGGGATTACAAGTATATGCCACCACACCTGGCTTCCCCAGCCCTATTTCAAAAATTTTTTTTATTCGGAAACAGAGTCTAAGTTGCTGAGGCTGGCCTCAAACCTGAATTCCTCCTGGCTCAGTCTCCCAAGTACTGGGATTACAGGCGTATACTATCACACCCGGCCTTTATTTTATTTTGAAACAGGGCCTCGCTAAGTTGCTGAGGCTGGCCTCAAACTTGCAATCCTCCTGACTCAGCCTCCCAAGTACTGGGATGACAGGCGGGCACCACCATGCCCAGCTCAAAGTTTCTTGCAGCAGTAAGCGATAGAGTGGGGGAGTCCATGATGGAGGGTTTCTGCACGATCTCAAGCTCCATGCTGCTTCTCACCCTGGGACTGTCCTTCTCTAGATATGGGAGGTCAACTGAGCAGGGTCATCCCAGGCACGGACCCCAGAGAGGAGAAGGGAGGGAGGGGCGGGCTGCGCACAGACCTCGTAGACGGCCAGGTCGATGCCCGCGTAGGGGATGATGCCCAGCACGTTGGGCAGGTAGCCGCGATAGAAGGCTCGCGGCCCTTCCCGCTCCAGGATCCGCCGCGCGCAGTCCAGCAGCCCCTTGTACTGGCCTGTCCGGCGCAGGGTGAGCCGCGTCTTCAACACCTGGGGGAGACCCAGTTATCCCTGGAGAATCCGGTCCCCCCAAAACACCCCCACTAAATCCAGAAATGAATACACCTAGAATTAGCCACTCCTAAAAGCAGACACTCTGGGAATAACTGAGTTTTATTATTATTATTTTGATACTGGAGTGTGTGTGCGTGTGTGTGTGTGTGTGTGTGCGCGCGCGTGTGTGTGTGTTTGGTACTGGGGATTGAACCCAGGGGCATTCTACCTCTGAGCTACACCCCCAGCTCTATTTTTTATTCTTTATTTTGAAACAGGGTCTCGCTAAGTTGCAGAGGGCCTCACTAAGTAGCTGAGGCTGGCCGCGAACCCAGGTCCTCCTGTCTCAGCCTCCCAAGTACTGGGATTACAGGTGTGTGCCACCATGCCGAGCGGTACTGGAGGTTGAACCCAGTGGCGTTCTACCTCCATCAAGCTACACCCCATCCTTTTTTCTTTTGAAACAGGGTGAAGTGGTTGAGGGTCTTGCTACATTGCTGAGGCTGGCCTCCAACCTGCAATCTTCCTGTCTTGGCCTCCTAAGTACTGAGATTACATGTGCACCACCATGCATGCACACACACACACACACACACATCAACCACTTACTTAACAATCTTCTGCTGTCCCCAAATATCTGTATCTATATCTAGAAATGATTACACCTGCTAGAGTAGCCTATGGCAGCCAACACTAACTGTCCCCCACTATCTTCTTTCCTTCTTCCTTAATAATAGAAAGGTCAGCCGGGCGTGGTGGCGCACGCTTGTAATCCCAGTACTTGGGAGGCGGAGACCGGAGGATCCGGGTTTGCGGCCAGCCTCAGCTACTTAGTGAGGCCCTCTGCAACTTCGTGAGACCCGGTTTCAAAATAAAGTATAAAAAATAGAGCCAGGGGGTGTAGCTCAGAGGTAGAATGCCCCTGGGTTCCATCCCAGGTACCACAAAAAATAATAATAATAAAATAATAGAAAGGTCACTTTGAGCCAGCACTCAGCCACTAGAAATAAAAACTATTCTTCCCAGCTTCCTTAGGTATGTGGTCGCGTCACTAAATGGTAGCCACTGAAACAGAAGAAGAAAGAGGTATGCATGACTTTCAGAAAGCACCCTTGAAAGCGAGGAGACATTCCCTCCATTCTTGGCTGGAATGTGGGATGTATGAGCAGAGCACCAGCAGTCATGTTGGTCCACGAGGGGTATGCTACAAGCTGATGTGGTGGAACAACAAGATAGAACCTGAGTCTGTCTGTCTGTCTGTCTGTATTTTTATCTTATTTTTTGTGGTACTGGGGATTGGACATAGGGGCACCTCCCAGCTATACCCCAGCCCTATTTTCTTTCTTTCTTTTTTTTTTTTTTGTGGGTGGTACTGGGGATAGAATCCAGGGACATTCTACCTCCGAGCTCCACCCCCAGCCCTATTTTTTATTCTTTATTTTGAAACAGGGTCTCACTAAGTTGTGGAGGGCCTCACTAAGTAGCTGAGGCTGGCTATGAACCTGGATCCTCGGGTCTCAGTCTCTTTAGTACTAGGATGACAGTTGTGGCGACCACACAGGCTCCTTGATACATTTAGAAACAAATTGGGGCCGGGCGTGGTGGCGCATGCTTGTAATCCCAGTACTTTGGGAGGCGGAGACTGGAGGATCTGGGTTCGCGGCCAGCCTCAGCGCGCGCTCTCTCTCTCTCTCTCTCTCTCTCTCTCTCTACTTAGTGAGGCCCTCTGCAACTTCGTGAGACCTGCTTTCAAAATAAAGTATAAAAAATAGGGCCAGGGGGCCGGGCGTGGTGGCGCACGCTTGTAATCCCAGTACTTTGGGAGGCGGAGACTGGAGGATCCGGGTTCACGGCCAGCCTCAGCTCTCTCTCTCTCTCTCTGTCTCTCTCTTTCTCTCTCCTTAGTGAGGCCCTCCGCAACTTCGTGAGACCCAGTTTCAAAATAAAGTATAAAAAATAGGGCCGGGGGCGTAGTGCGGAGGTAGAACGCCCCCTGCATTCAATCCCCGGTATCCCAAAAACAAAAACAAAAACAAAAGCAAATTGGGACTTTCCCAGGCTCCCCAGAAAAACATTTAAAGTTAGAATTAGCTACAAAGGAGAAAACAAACACCCCAGAGCAGGCTTGGTAACAACTGCTACATTGTATACGTTTGTTACATTGTATAAGTTTTAAAATTGTAACTTTGTAGCTTTATTCTCTCACCCAAATAAGGGATATTTTCATGTTTAAAAGGCTTTTTGTTTGCCTTGTCCTCTTTGTTTTATATCCTGAAACTATCCAAATGATCTGAGTCTTTCTTCTGAAACTTTGTGTGTATGTGTTTGGGGGTACTGAGGACTAACCCTGGGGTGGCTGGGCCCCAACCATTTTTACTTTTTTGTGTGTGTATGTGGTCCTGGGGATGGAACCCAGGGGCATTCTACCTCCGAGCTACACCCCCAGCCCTATTTTATTTTTTATTTGGAAAACAGGATTTCACTAAGTTGCCGAGAGCCTCACTAAATTGCTGAGGCTGTCCTCGAACCTGCAATCCTTCTGTCTCAGCCTCCCAAGTACTGGGATTACAGTTGCAGGCCACCACGCCCGGCTCTTTTTTTTTTTTGTGGTACTGGGTATTGAACCCAGGGACATTCTACCTCTGAGCTACACCCCCAGCCCTATTTTTTATTCTTTATTTTGAAATAGGGCCTAAGTTGCGGAGGGCCTCACTAAGTAGCTGAGGCTGGCCGAGAACCCAGATCCTCCGGTCTCCACCTCCCAAGTACTGGGATTACAAGCATGTGCCACCACGCCCCATCAATTCCTAGTACAAAAAAATAAAATCAGGCTGGGGGTGTAGCTCAGAGGCAGAAGGCCCCCGGGTTCAAGCCTCAGTATTGTGCACACACAAAAACGTGTAATATCTAGATAGACATCAACTGGCCTTGCTTCCCGGTGGCCTCGAAGGTACACTTCTCATGCATAGCATGAAACACGGCGTGTGAATTAGTGATGGCAGCCCCCCATCCCCGCCCTCCCCGGAATGCGGCTCCTGTCCAGTCCCCTCTTCTCACCTCCATTGGGTATATGATGGTCTGGGCCGTGGCACCGGCCAGAGAACCAGCCACAAAGCGCTCCTGCACGTGCAGCGTCTCTTGCTGTCCCCGGATGGCACGCTTGATCTGAGGGCGCGAGGTGAGGCAGCCATGCGCTCAGGGGCTGAGCCTTCCGGGCACCCGCTGCCCTCTGGCTTCTGCAGAGGCCGACCCCGGGCCCAGCGTGTCCCCCCTCCCCGCCCCCACCTCACCTGCTCGTAGGCCATGAACTTGATGGCGGACTCGGGGGCAATCTTGAGGACATTGATGCCGTTGCCGCGCCACAGGGAGAGGACGCCCCCTTCGTGGACCATGCTCCGCAGGCCCCCCAGGATATTGAGCCGGTTGGCCTTGGAGGCGTGGACCTGGGCGGGAGACAGGCAGCTCTGCATCCCCTGCCGAGGTCCCAGCCCTGGGAGGGCAGGTGCCTCTGGGGCCCTCACCTGCATGAAGACCTTGAGGCGGTCCAGAGGGGCCGTGCCTGTCCGCGACACTGCGCCCGCCACTGCGCCGGCCACCAGCTGCTTCCACCACATGCCGGTCAGCTTCTCCTGCTGCGAGAACTCATCCGGCACGGTCAGGCATTCACCGATGTCCAGGACCTGAGGACAGGGGCTGGAGGTGTCATATCGCAGCACAAGTGGGGAGGTGTGATTCAGTCCTAAATGGGGGAGTCTCCTCTATGGGTCCCTGGACACCCCAGACGGTCTACCAACAGATCTCACTTGGAGATTCCTCTTGGATCACACCAGATGCCACCAAAACATCTAAGCCAGTGACCTCCCTGTAAGACCTTCCTTTTTTTTTTGGTGGTGGTGTTACTGGGGATAGAACCCAGAGGCATTCTACCTCTGAGCTATACCTCTTATTCTTTTTATTTTTTAATTATTTAACTTAACTTTTTTGTGGTACTGGGGATTGAACCCAGGGGCATTCTATCTCTGAGCTAAACCCCCAGCCCTATTTAATTTTTTATTTTGAAACAGGGTCTCGCTAGGTTGATAAGGCTCTCACTACTTGCTGAGGCTGTCCTCAATCCTGCGATCCTCCTGTCTCAGCCTCCCAAGTACTGGAAGCACAGGAGTGTGCCACCACACCCAGCTTTTATTTTTTATTTTGAAACAAGGTCTTGCTAAGTTGCTGAGGCTGGCCTCAAATGTGCAATCCTCCTGTTTCAGCCTCCCAAGTACTGGGATGACAGGTGCACACTACCGCATCCAGCCCGGCTCACTTGCTAACGTTTCTGTTAGCAGCAGAATCCTTCGTGAAGGCCAAGAGAACCCGCCAGAAATGGAGCACTGTGGTTGAGGGTGGGAGGCCTGTCTGGTGAGATTTTTCTTCCCTGCTCCCTGAGTCCCCATGAGCTGCCCCCAGAGGTCCCCTAAGTAAGTCTGAGAGGCTCTAATCAGAGAGCAGAGATGTCCTTAGACTCCTGAGCCCCAAATGCAGAAAGAGAAGAACAGAGCTTCATCCTTGGTGGCTCTGTTTCTTCTCCTTCTGGGGAGTCCTGGCCCAGCCCTTCCAACCCCCAAGGGGGCCAGCACAAAGGCCCCCCCCACCAGGGAAGAAGGAACAGTTCTTGGGCTGCGAAGGCAACCCCCACCTCACCGTGGAATGCTTCCAGAAATAGATGATATCCTCCACATTTTCCAGCGAATGCAACAGGAAGTGGTCGCGCCATTCCTGCCAGTCGATGGTCATTGTGCCGTCGCGGTCCATGCTGGGGGCAGGGGGTGGGGGACAAGATCAGTGCCCGGGGCTGGGGGGAGGCGCTGCTGGGCTTTGCAGGTTCGGGGCACGCTGGGAGGTCATCCCATTTCTGGTACTGTTCTAATCACACTCCGCGCCTTGGCCTGTGGATGTTGATTCTTCCTACCAGCCCTACTGGGGAGTGGTATTCATCCCCTCATCTTGCAGAAGGGGAAACTGAGGCCCAGGGAGGTCAGGCAACTGGCCCAAGGTCTGTCTGACTCTGAAGCCCAGTTTCTCAGCTCTACTCCCCACAGAACTGTGGCTTCAGAAGACGTAGTCCTCTGAGGGCCAGGGCCTGGGCACCTGCGCGACTCACAACTCCAGAAACTCACCTGTGGAGGATTTTCTCTGCCTGCTCCAGCGAGATCGAAATGCCCAGAGCTCGGAAACTCTGCTGGATTTCAGAGACATCGATATGCCCTGGAGAGGGGATGGGGTGGGGCAGGGGGCGTGTGAGCTCTGGGGGCCCCAGGACCAGTGACCAAGACAGTGTGGAGCAAAGATGATCTAGCAAGACCAGGGGAGCCAGGAGCCCAGGGCGAGATTTGTATCCAGCGACTGGGCAGAGGTCCCTGACCCATTGGGATCAGAGAGGTGGATTTAGGGCATCTTCTGTCCCATGAATGAATGAGTGTGTGACTCCAGGGGCAATTATAGAGGTCCCTCTGTCGCCAGGGACTAGGAGGCAATATTCAGAACGCAGAAGATGCTTAGGGTGGGCATCTCTGGCACATAGGGAATCCTGGAGCAATACCGGGACATCTTTGTTGTGAGAAAAATCTCAGGGGAAGTACAGGGGTCCCTTTCCAGATGGGAAAAGAAGTGGGAAAGGCATCTGGGGCTCGAACCACCTAGTTGGGGGTGAGGAGAACTCCCGAAATAGCCTCTGAGTCATCGTGGAGAGGCAGCCCTCCCCCCTCCTCTAGGCACCAAATCTAACCCCAGGCCCCATCCCCCGGCCTCCCGCTGCCTGCCGCCTTTACCATCCTGGTTTCGGTCCAGGCTATGGAACATGAGCAGGAGGCGCTGTTCCCGCTCCTGCAGGTAGCGCGTGAATTCCTCCAGGTCGAGCCCGCCATCTGGACCGGCGTCACCTTCGGGGGAGGTGCCCTGGCATGGGGAAGGGGACAGAGAGGGCTCCGGGAGGCTGCTTCCTGCTCCAGAGGGCTCCTTCTGTCTCAGGAACCCAGCGTTTCAAAGAAGGAGACAGGGGACAAGGCCCCCGTCCCTCAATCTGCTCACTTCTCTCTCAGCAAAGATGCCTCAAAGCCACAACAGGTCTGGGAGGTGCGCGACCTTTGTCCCGGCTCCCTGGCGAGGAAACTGAGTTTCTGTCAAGTCAAGGTCACGGCCCGGCAAGTGGTAACCTTGAGTTCTGTTCTCCAAAGCCTGTCCTCCCACATGGCAATCTTAGCGGCTGCTTTAGAAGCAGCCCTGGGCACATGCAGCGGCCTCCATGTTACCCGTCTGCAAAAGGGGTTTGTACTCAAAGTCTCAAGGGTGCTGCGGGGGCGTCAGGGGCATCTGAGGTTACAGTAGGAGGGACACGCTAACGCAGGCTGGGAGGCAGGTCCCTGCTTTGATAGGGCCCTCCCCAGCTGAGGGTGGCTTTAGACAGAACTGAGTCCCTGGCTGGGGCAGCCTGGGGCAGCAAGCCAGACCCGGGAAAGGACCTGCAGGAATGTAAACAGAGGCTGGCTGGGAGGGCAGTGGGTGCCCCTGGGTGAGGACTCCGCGTGTCCTCTGGAGGTGGGAGCCCACACGTCTCGGGCTGTGCAGAGGCCAGAGGAGGGTGTGTACCGGGCAGTGGGCAGGCAAGCGCCCGGCTCTGTCCCCTACCGAGGGTACGGGGCGCTGGCACCGAGCTGCAGGCCGAGGCCCTTGGCGGCTCTGTCTTGCGATCCCTAGGGCCAGACCCGGGTGGGCAGGGGGAAGGGAAGCAAGGCAGAGGTCCTGGAGCCCAGCCACAGGTAGTGCAGGGCGGCTGCAGCCGCCCCATTCAGGGGCTCGGGTTACCGGGCGCGGGCGGGGCCCAGCAGGGCGCACTGGGGGGGAGGGGTCGCAGCAGGGGGGTACCTGTTGGGCGCCGCGATCTGGGTCTCCCCCGCCCAGCCGGGCCAGCCCCCGGCGCAACTCGTGCACGTCCACGCGGCCGTCCTTGTTACTGTCCAGCTCCTCGAACAGGCGACCCCAGCGCTGCCGCCGCTCCGCGTCGCCGGCGCCCCCCCGCATGGCGCCGGCCCGGGGGGGAGGGGAGGCCCGGCGGCGGCGGCCTCAGCGGGGGCTTGGCGGCTCCCCCTCCCCCCGGGGGCCCCGCAGGGCCAGCTCCGCGGCCACTGACACCGCAGCCTCTGCGCTGCTCGCCGGACTCTGGCACTTGCTGGAGGTGATAACTGCTAGCCGTCGCCGCCCGCGCCAGGACGTGCGTCTCCTCCCCCGACCCGCATTTGAGGGGGGGAGGGGCCGAGGGCGGAGCTGGGGGCGTGGGGAGGGATGTCTAGGATGCTTTGGGACTGCACAGCTGCGGAGCTCCAGGGATCCTTCTGGGGAGAGAGGGCCGGATGTCCGTAGTCTCAATGCTGGTCTCAGATTTCCAGCGCTGCTTGCCTCAGTTTACCCTCTGCCCCTCTCCTTAGCGGGGCGAGGCGGGGGAGATGTCAGGGATTGGGGTTTCGTAATCTCTTTCCTCTTGTCCTCTCTCTCTCTCCTACTAATTCTCTTCCTAGAGTTCTTGCTTTTCTCAGACGTACGCAAGATCCCTGAGCCAGCTAAGCGCTTCCTCTGCCCGCCCGCGCCTGTCAGATTCCCCACTCGGTTCCAGAAACAGAAGATCAAGAGGCGGGGCCCTTCCTCTGCCCCTCCATCCCGCCCGCGCGCCTCCTTTCTCGGTCCCACTCAGACAGGGAAACAGAAGATCAATGCGCGGCGCGGCTGCAAAGTCGGCTTCCTATTGGCTAGAACCGCCAGAGCTGCGCCCGCCCGCCCCTCCTCGCCCTCCCACCTGGGCGGGGCCTCCCAGCTGACCCTAGGCGGCCCAGAGCTCCGCAGCTTCACCGCCGGCCAGCCGGTCTTAAAGGGACCGAGGCCGGATCCAAACATCAGGCTGACTGCTCTCTCCAGACCGGCCTGGGGTGTGTGTGTGTGTGTGTGTGTGTGGGGGGGTTGTCCGTGTCCTAGGCGCGACCGGGCAGAAGGCTCCGGTGGCCGGGTACTGGAGGCGGGGCCCCAGCCAGGCGCTCTCGCTGCACCTGCTGAACGTCCCTCTTTACTAGTTTCAGGTGCAGTTTCTCTGCTCACCATTAGGGGGAGGGACGCCCACTTGACAGCGAATAGTAATAATACCTAACGTGGATTCAGTGCGTCGTTCATGCCTGGGCTTTTACTCACCCCTCTTTCGTCCTCGCCAAAACCCTATAAGGTAGATGGTACTATATTCTCCGCTTTACGGATGAGGAAACAGGAGGTACACTTTCCAGTTCTCATTCCCACTAAGGACCAAAGCAGGGATTATTTTTTGTGTGTGTATGGTACTGAGGATTGAACCTAGGGGTGTTCTACCTCCGAGCTACACCCCCAGCCCTATTTTAATTTTATTTTTGGAAACAAGGTCTCGCTAGGTTGATGAGAGTCTCACTCTTTGCTGAGGCTGGCTGCGAACCTGCGATCCTCTCAAGTACTGGGATTACAAGCGTTTGCTACCATGCCCGGCTCAAAGCAGGGATTTAAACAGATCTGAGACCCTTTACCGTCACTCTGTATTCTAGAGGGAATTATCTTTTTTTTTTTTTGGTACCTGGGATTGAACCCAGGAGGATTCTATATTCGAGCCACCCTTTTTATTTTTATTTTGAAACAGGGTCTGGCTAAGATCTTGATAAATTGCTGAGGCTGTCCTCAAACCTGCAATCCTACTGCCTCAGCCTTCCAAGTACTGGGATTACAGGTGTGCACCACTATGCTCCGTTCGATTAATTGTGTGTGTGTGTGTGTGTGTGTGTGTGTGTGTGTGTGTTACTCGGGATTGAACCCAGGGGCATCCTACCTCCGAGCTACACTCCCAGCCCAATTTTATTTATTTATTTTTATTTTTGCGGAACTGGGATTGAACCCAGAGGCATTCTACCTCCGAGCTACACTCCCAGCCCTATTTTTGTTCTTTATTTTGAAACAGGGTCTCACTAAGTTGGGAGGCCTCACTAAGTAGCTGAAGCTAGCTGCAAACCCAGATCCTCTGGTCTCAGCCTCCCAAGTACTGGGATTACAAGTGTGCGCCATCACGCCCGGCTCCTATTTTCTTTTCTTTTATTTTTTATTTTCAAACAGGGTCTCACTAAATTGCAGAGGACCTTGCTAAGTTGCTGAGGCTGGCCTTGAACCTGCGGTCGTCCTGTCTCAGCTTCCCAACTACTGGGATTACAGGTGTATGCCACCATGCCCAACTTGATTAGTTATCTTTTAATCATCATTTGTCCCCCAAGAGTCCTCTGGAGGGGGTCGTGTCACTGCCATCACACTTTAACCGAAGATGCAGTTGTGAGAGCTGTGTGCTTGACAAGCTGGGTCCCACACAGACAAACCTCTTCTAGCTAGCAGATGTTTTCATTGCCAGGTGTTCTTTGCAGGTCCCTACAACATGTGAGATGCAGATGTTTCCCTATGCAGAGGCCCCGACTAGATGTTTTCTTTCTTTTTTTTGTGGTACTGGGGATTGAACCCAGGGGCATTTTACCTCAAAGCTACACCCTGGCCCTTTTTACTTTGAAACAGGGTCTTGTTAAATTGCTGAGGCCAGCCTTGAACCTGTGATCCTCCTGTCTCAACCTCCCCAGTACTGGGATGACAGGATGACAGGATCCACCTGGCTTGTGCAGGTGTTCTTCATCAGGCGGCTTCTCTGACCTCACAGGTATCTCTCTCAGCAGGTGTCCCTCTATCCACGCATGCATTATACAGCCCCCCAAAGCTGCGTTCCAGCTAACTGCACACCCATGTGGATATGTCTTCATGTAACTGGGTCCCGTGCAGCTGGGTCTCGGGTATTTCCACACAGGAATTCCCCATACAAGTAGTATGCATTTCATAGATGAGCTGTGCAGATGCACTTCCAAAACAGGTGAACCAGGTGTGGTGGCACACGCCTGTAAATCCAGTAGATGGGAGGATTGCAGGTTTAAGGCCAGCCTCAGCAACTTAGTGAGACCTTGTTTCTTTTTTTTTTTTTTTGTGGTGCTGGGGGTTGAACCCAGGGGCATTCTACCTCTGAGCTATACTGCCAGCCCTATTTTTTATTCTTTATTTGGAAACAGGGTCTCACTAAGTTGCAGAGGCCTCACTAAGTAGCTGAGGTTGGCCGCGAACCTGCTGAGATCCTCCTGTCTCAGCCTCTGAAGGACTGGGATTACAAGCGTGCACCACCTCGCCCAGCTGAGACCCTATTTCGAAATAAAAAACTTTGAGAGCCGGGCGTGGTGGCGCATGCTTGTAATTCCAGTACTTGGGAGGCAGAGACCACAGGATCCGGGTTCGCTGTCAGCCTCAGCTACTTAGTGAGGCCCTCCTCAACTTCGGGAGACCCGGTTTCAATAAAGGATAAAAATAGGGCCGGGGGTGTAGCGCGGAGGTATAACGCTCCTGGGTTCAATCCCCGGTACTGCAAAAAAAAAAAAAAAAAAAAGAAATAAAAAAATTTGAGCCGGGTTTGGTAGTGTACACCTGTAATATCACTACTTGGAAAGCTGAGACAGAAGGATCGCAGGTTCGCGGCCAGCCTCAGCTACTTAGTGAGGCCCTCTGCAACTTAGTGAGACCCTGTTTCCAAATAAAAAAATAAAATAGGACTGGGGGTGTAGCTCAGAGGTAGAATGCCCCTGGGTTGTATCCCCAGTATCAAATATATAATAATGCGGATGTTTTCGCCACAGGTACGCTTCCACTAAGCTATACTCTTATAGGGGAGACTCGAGGCAGCTGCTTCTCCCATGAGGACACCGCTGCAGGGTCCTCTATACAGGTTTGCCCCCAGCCAGGTGCTTACCACGCAGGTGTTTTTGCATTAGGAGCTCCCTAGCTGAGTTTGCCCCAGGCAGGAGTGCCTTCTCCATCGGCGTCTACATGGTCCCGAGTGTCTCCACACCTCTGAAACCCAACAGATGTGCCCGCCATACAGGTGTGAAGTCGGGACCCCTGCGCGCTTCCGCCTTTGCACCACCCCGGCCCAGGATGGAAGCGGGTTCCCGTTACAGGTGCGCCGGCCGCCCGGGCCCGCCCCTCCGCGCTCCGCCCTCTCTCCCAGGCTCAGGTGCACAAGCCGGAAGTGCGCTCCCTTCCCAGGTGAGTGACTAAACTTTCCGGGTCACGTGAGCGGGAGGGGCTGGTGGGGTCGGAGCGAGCGAACGACCGACTGACCGAGGGTTCGAGCGAGGGACACGGACCGGGAACCCGTGCGAGGTTCAAGACGCCCGGACCAGGTAGGGGGGCCGGACGCGCGCTCGTTTCGCACCCACCTTCTTCCCCTTCCCCTTCCCCTTCCCTTTTCCCAGCCCAGGAACGCGGCCCCGGGTTAATTTTTAATCTCTAAACTCGGGCGGCGGAGGCGGGGCGAGCTCTGGGGTGTCCTGGCGCGCGTCCCCTCTCCCGCGGGCCTGCGCCTGGGTCCAGCCCCCAACTCCACACTCGGATCTCTCCTTCCTCCGCCCCCAGCTGCCGGGTCGCAGGTGCCCCGGCCCAAGATGCGGTAGGAGCGGCGCGCGCGAGAAGCCCGGTCCCTGGCGCCACCAACCCGTCGCCCAGTCCATGGCGACCCCAGTCCTGCTGGGGCTGCTGTTGGCGCTGGGCCTGTCGCTGCTGCCGGCCCGCTGGGGCCGAGCCTGGGGGCAAAGTAGGTATCGACCCGGGGCGCTACGGGGAGGGCCCGGGATTCCCGGGTCTCTGCGGGGCGGAGCTCAGAAGTGCCGGGCACCCCGACAGTCAAGAACTGGGAGGGGACCTTGAGTCGCCTTGGGGAGGGTCAGGGCTGGGGGTGTAGAATTTCCGATACTTTCTTCGGACAGTGCGAGCTGGTCTAGCAGCACTGAGTTCTTGAGGGGGTGGGATTTGGGGGCTGGGGTGCGGGGGTTCCGCGGAAGGAGCTCAGCGGAGGAGGGGAGGCCGGTGTACCTGAAGCTGTAGAGTGGAGGGTTTCGCGTGGGTTGGGAACCGGGCGGAGGCCTGCCCGGTGTTCCCAGCCCAGGTTGACAGAGCTAGCTATAGGTGTGGGCCCCGGCAGCCTCTCGGCCCTTCGACTGCAGTTTCGGAAGCCTGGGGGGAGGGGTGAGTCAGAAACTCCAAGGAAAGGCGGGGCTCGCCCAGGTCCTTAAGGGCCCAGGGCCGGAGTGGTGGGGGTTGGGAGATGGGGGAAGGGCTGGACACCTGGACACCTTGTATTATAATAGCCCCTGACGCAGCCCAGGCCACCGATGGCCGATTCCTGCCTGCTGTGCCCTGCCGCGGGTGGGTGGGGGCTCCGCGGGGGGCTGCTGAGCTGGGGCCGGGGCGGAGGAGGAGCCTCACCGCAGGGGTCAGGGGTCCGGAGCCTGCTGGGATTTCTGTTCCAATGGAAAACTAGAAGAGCAGAATTTTAATGGGGCCCTGCTGCTGGGTGCGGGGAGGGGATGCCCCAGGAAGGTGTAGTTGTGCGGAGATGGGGAAGAGAGATGGGGACTGATTTATGGGTTGATCCTCTTTCCTTGGTCCCCACAACACCAGACTCTTCTGCAAGTGAGAACGGCACTACTACTACTACACCCACTGACCCCAGCCCCAATGGGGGTCTGGTGAGTTGGGGATATCTGCGGGAAGAGGGTTGCAGGGATGCTATTTGGGGGTCCCACATGCAGCAGGTGGAGGGGACCACCTGTCCCCCTAGGTGGCAGGTGAGGGGGGTGTTGGAGATCTCCAAATGGGTACTACCAATGGGGTAAATGGGGAGTCCCAGAATAAAGATTCCAAGAGCCTGGGCAGGAGGGGGGTCAAGAAAAAGGTATGTGCCAGGAGCCGAATGTGCCAATCACATGGAGCCCAAAGCTGACAGATGTGGTGGGGGATGGGCATCCCAGATATGGAAGGTGCTTGGGGGGAGGGGATCCCAGACGTGACAGGTGGGAGTAGCCTTGGAACCCCAAAGTAGAAGACGATCCAGGAACCCCTAGTTTGGAGGGCTGATCACCAAAAGTGGCAGGTGTGTGTGTGTGTGTGTGTGTGTGTGTGTGTGGGATCAGGAACCCCAGATTTGGCTCGCACGGGCGTGCGTAGGATCCTCAGACTCAGGTGTCTTCTCTCCCACACCCGGTAGTCTCAGGAGGCCATTACCGCCATCATTGTGGTCTTCTCCATCTTGGCCGCCCTGCTCCTGGCGGTGGGGCTGGTGCTGCTGGTGCGGAAACTCCGGGAGAAGCGGCAGACGGAGGGCACCTACCGGCCCAGCAGCGAGGAACAGGTGGGTGCCCGTGTGCCACAACCCCCCAACCTCAAGTTGCCGCCGGAAGAGCGGCTCATCTGAACACCAGGGCCTGCCGTAGCCTCCACCATGCCCCAGGACCGCCCGGCAGCCGGGATCCCCCACACACTGCAGCCACAGCCGAGACACCAGCCTCTGATGCCTCAGGAGGACTTGGGGGGACCGGGGCGGGGGGCGCTGGCCTGGTGGGCTCTGCAGCATGCTGCCTCTGCTTGTCTGCATGCAGTAGGGTGCTGGGGCTGGGGACCGTCTCCCCGCTTGGCTGAGCTACGTGTGGCACCCTTGCAGCAGGCCCAACAAACCCCTGTCCTTTCTTTCAGTTTTCCCATGCAGCGGAGGCCCAGGCCCCCCAGGATTCCAAGGAGACGGTGTGGGGCTGCCTGCCCATCTAGGTCTCCTCCCCTGCAGCCATCTCCCCTCCTTGCTGTGTGACCTGGGGAGAGGCAGCCTTCTCTCTAGGCAATAAGAATAGAAGGGCAGAAGGTGCCCAAAGACTTTGGTCCGGGGACAAGGGAGGGCGGGGCTGCTCACTTTTTATATATTTATATAAAATTGGTAGCGAGACATAATAAAGCTTTTTGGAGTTGGCGGGAACATTAGCTCAGATGGAGAGAGGAAGGTAGAAGCAAGCTGGAAGGATGGGGCTTCCTGGAAGATGGACCGGGGAGTCCAAGAGAGGCTGCCCCTGAGGGAGGGGTGGGGAATGGGTGCGCTTCTGAGCAGAGAGGACCCCCCAAACTCACCAGGCAAAGCCAGCTTTGGGCTCTTGTGGCTTTATTGAAGGGTCAGGTCTCCCCCCCCCACATTCCCTGATCCTTAAGCCTCAAAACACTTCTTAAGGTCAGCGACTCGGGGCTGCCTCCCGGCCTGGGGTTCTCGCCAGTTGCTGGTGGGCATGGCAGGGGAATTGGGGGCTCCCGGCTCCTTGTGGGGTTGGAGGTCAGCGTGCTCTAGCAGGACCTTGGGAGGGTGAGTTCTAGGGTTCTCTTTGGGAAGACTGGGGTCCCAAGAAGAATCACGGGACTGGGACGTCCTGACAGTACTGCAGTTGGCCTTTGTGGGGGCTGGAAGTTGGGGGCTTTCTGGAGGGCCAGGCTGGGTGGGCGCTGTGGAGAGCCTGGCGTACAGGCTCTCCCAGGCGCTGGGATCCTCAGCTGTTTTGTGAAGAGAAAAGGGATGATGAAGGATGGGGGGCTCAGTGGGAGGGGAGGATTTGGGGTCCCCTCGCCTGCTTGGGTCTGCAGCAGCTGTTGAGAATGGGGGTGCAGAGATGATTTCTTGGTTGGCCTCTGAGGGCAGCTGGGGATTGGGGCTCTCTGAGGAGCTGGCAGCATCCGAAGGCGGGGTGCTGTGTAGCAGTTTCAGGTCCACAGGCAGGGACAGGGACTGGGGCTCCCGCCCTTGCTCATCTGGTCCCCATCCTTCTCTTCCCCGGATGTCAGGCTGGGCGGGGTGGGCAGAGGGGGAGGTAAGTTGCTGACCTTTGGGTGGGAAGGAGCTGGCAGGTTGGGTGGGCAGCCTGGGCAGTGTGTGGGGCGTGGGGCTCTCACCAGGCTGAGGCAGCTGTCCGGGTCCCCTCTGTGACAGCACTCTAAACTCTGGCTCAGTCTCAGACTGTCGGTGCTCTTGGTTTGTGTGCTCAGGCTGTCTAGAATCTCGCCCAACAAATCGAATTCTTCTCCAGAGCCCAAAAAGCTGCCGTCCAGGGCTGCCTCTGCCCACAGGCTGTGGGCATCTTCAGGGCTCGGAGGAGGGGTCCTGGGCGAGGATGGGTAATCCCAGTTTGTCTGAGACTCCCAGCCTTGGATTGGCTGCTCTAGAGTCTGGGGACCCTCCCCGTCCATCCTGGACTTGCGCTTCTATCATTGGTCCTCTTTGAACCTTACCTCTCCCCCAGGGGCTCAGAAAATCCCCCTTCCAGCTTAAGTCTCCTGCTGGGGCGAAGGGGTCGGTTCTGCAAAGGACAGGTATAGGGAGGGTAAAGTTGGGGGACCTCAGGAGCTACAGAATCAGGGGGCTAGGGCCTTTCTGGAAGAGGGTGAGTTTGAAGTGGGCACCAGATTCGGGGGATCTTCAGGTGGAGACTGGGGGGTGGGTGCAGGCGTTGGTGATGATTCCCGGTGTGTGCATAGGGGGAGTGGGACATTCTTACCTGTCCGAAGTGCTGGGTGATAGGCAAACGCTGCTGCAGGCAATCTGAGCGGCTGGTGAGGCTTGGGGCCCTCAGGGAGCCCCCTCTCTGCAGGCTGGAGTCTCCATCCTAGGAAGAGGGTGCAGAACTGGGGGCCCCTCGCCTTGCCCTTCCCCCCCAGGGCATTGGCCATGGTTCAGCCTTACCTTGTACATCAGCAGGCTCTGCATTCCCTTCAAGCCACTCTTGGCCTGCGGAGAAGCCAGGGGACAATTAGACCCCAGGGCGATTGGACGCGGGGTGTTTGGGACCAGCCCTCTGGCCTCTTGCTCCTTCCTATGCATTTCTGTGTCTGCCCAGTACGTCCACTTCCCCAGGCTCCACCCAAGGCATCACTGTAAACTTTTGCCCTTTGATTAATATGAAAGGAGTGCTTGTGGCGTGATAATGGCCATCTAAAACGGGGCATAGCAAAACAGCCTTCTAAAAATGCGCCGCTGTCTCAAAGTCAAGTGAAGAATACACTCAAATGGACAATTTTGAGCTGCAAGCCTTAGCTCCAGGAAACTTTTGGGCTTGGGAGAAAACAAAAAACAAAACAAGGGCAGAAGCTGGGATGCAGTATCTGAGGAGGACAAAAGATTCACCAGCCAGGCGAGAAGGTGCACGCCAGGAATCCCAGAACTTGGGAGGCTGATACAGGAGGATCGTTGGTTCGAGGCCAGCCTCAGCAACTTAACAAGACCCTCAGCAACTTAGGGAAACCCTGTTTCACAAACAAAAAGGGCTGGGGGTGTGGCTCAGAGGTAGAACACCCCTGGATTCAATCCCCAGTACCCCCTCCCCCCAGAAAAAGAAATTTGCCAATGAATCTTGGTTGTTAACTTTAAATCAGTAAGAAATGATTCTGACAAAAATCAAAATGGTGACTGAAAAATAAAAAATGAGAATTAATGGTTTAGCTGTTGGTTCCGTTCTGCTAAAAACATTTGCACTTACGATGTCTGCTGGGGTGCAAATGTCTCATTTCCCATGAAGAGTCCCAGTGTCCTCTGTCCCCTCCCCCTTGTCACTCAAGCAAGCATGGCCTTTCCAGCCCAGCCTTACCGAGCGGTACATGTTCCTCACAGCTGGCTGGGTTTTGGCCTTGACCGAATGCAGGAGGGCACCACCACCTTTCTAGGGACAGAAGACATCAAGGGACAGAGATTTGGGTTTTTGGGGTCACCAGGGCTGGACCCCAAACCCCCCTGCCCACCCCTAGCTGTGTGTTACTGGACAAGCTACTCTCCCTGAGCCTGTTTCCCCACCTCTATAAATAAGCATCATTATGACCCTGTTGGGCACTATTACGGGACCAAGTTAACCGAGTAGGGAATATGTACCCAGGGTTTGGTGTTCCTACCTTTAGGTTGTCGGCCCACAGCTGGTAGGAGCGAAGGGCGCCTGGGATGAGAACACAGCGACCACCTAAGGCATGCACTGTACAGGCAGGGGGTGCTGGGGGGTCGGGACATGGGGAGCCCAGGCTCACCTGAGGAGGTAATCTCCTGCTCAAATGGGTCGGAGAAGCCCTCCCCTGTGTTGAGCATCTCCAGCCGGGCGTCAATGAACTGGGGAGAGGGACAGACACTTCAGAAGGCGAGGGCTGTGTCCCCTCAAAATGCAGAAGCCATCCCTGGCCCCTCCAGAGGCCCACCCCAAGGACCCAGGAATCAGGAGCCCACCTTAGGAAGCAGAGATCCAAGTTTCTCCCTCCCCTCCTTGCCCCGCCCCTCTGACCCCGCCCCCAGGGGCCAGCAGTCCATCCTAGCCCCGCCCCCAGGGCCCTGCTGTGCATCCTCTCCCTGCCCCTCCGGCACCGCCTCCAGGATCCAGCAGTCCATCTTTGCCCCGCCCATCAGGTCCCGCCCCCAGGGACCCGCAATGCATCTCTGGCCCCGCCCATCCAGCCCCACCCCCAGGGACCAGCAATCCATCCTAGCCCCGCCCCCAGGGACCAGCAGTCCATCCTCGCCCCGCCCCTCAGGCCCCGCCCCCAGGGACCAGCAGTGCATCTCTGCCCCGCCTTCACCTGCTTGAACAGCTGTAGGTGCACAGCCCGCCGGTGGAAGGCCTGCAGGGGCGCCCCAGGCTTCTGGGCCAAGAAAGCTTCTTCACTGAAGGTTATGGGCTGCCCCTGGAAGAAAGACCTCTGTTCAGAGCGGCACTCCCGGTCCCCACCTGCCTCCTTCATTCATATAACTCTGTAGCCAACATTAGTTGGGCTCCTGCTGTGTTCCTGAGTGTGTGCAGGGCCTCAAGGGCCATCGGGACTTGAGTTTTTAGCCCGATAGAGGTGGGAGTTTGGGAAGGGCTGCAGGGAGAAGGCCTGACTCAGGGTTCACAGGTAACCTCTGGGCCCTGCAGGGAGAACAGACTGTGGAGGGCAAGGGCAGTAGCCTGCCTGGAGTTGGGGTGTCCCAGTGGGGAGGTGAGTGTGCCGATGCAGCCGAGTGATACTGAGAGCCACACAGGGTGTGGGGGAGAAGTGGGCACTAGAGGCGGCACTGTCAGTGACCCAGCAAGAATGCCAGATGGGCAAATGATACTGGGACCCCCAAATTTTTATAGGATGGCTGTGAAAAGTGGGTGTGGGGTAGAGAAACTCAAGAGTGAGTAGATCTGGGTCCTGGCTTCAAAATCCACCGACTGGGGGACTTCAAGCCTTGTCTTCCGCCTCTGTAACAACGTGGCTCTAACTGTTTGAATTTCACTATACAGTGAGCATTAAGTAAGAGTAGCAGTAGGACTCTGCATCATGGAGTGCTTAGTATATGCTAGGCATTGTGCACAGGGCCTGGAATATGCCAATTCCAGGAACTGAATGAAATGTCATATGGACTATGACAACGCTTTTGGGTGGACACTAGGGGGGTTCAAATAGGGGCACAAAGTAAGCTCTCCATAAACCTGGGCACACACCTGTAATCCCAGTACTTGGGAGGCTGAGATGGGAGGATTGTAGGTTGGAGGTCAGTCTCAGCAACTTAGGGAGACCCTCAGCAACTTAATGAGACTTTCAAATTTAAAAAAAAAAAAGAGGCTAGGGCGGTGTAGGTTGGAGGTAGAATGCCCCTGGGTTCAATCCCCAGAACCCACCAACCGACCAACCAAGTCTTCTATTCATGCTAAGTATCATTAACATTGTGTGTGTGTGTGTGTGTGTGTGTGTGTGTGTGTGTGTGTGTGTGGCACTGGGGATGGAACACAGGGACATTCTACCTCTAAGCTACACCTTCAACCCTATTTTACTTTTTATTTTGAAACAGGGTCACACTCAGTTGCAGAGGGCCTCACTAAGTTGCTGATTCTGGCTGTGAACCTGTGATCCTCCTGTCTCAGCCTCCCAAATACTGGGACGACAGGCATGCACCACCATGCCCGGCTCTGTCATTAACATTTTTATCCCTTCAGAAACCCAGCGAGGCTTCCATCCCCGCTGCTCACCGGGCTGCAGACCAGTGCGTCTCGGTACCCCCCAAAGAGCAGGGCCTGGGCTTTGAGGAAGAGCCGGGACACCCCTTCCCCGGGGCTCAGAGCGACCTTCCTTAGCTGGAGCCTCAGCAAGGATACCTGGAGGACGAGGCGGAGACACCCAGTGAGCAGATGCGGGCGCTGAAGCAGGGGAGCGGGGGAGGGACACTGACCACGTCTGGGGGCAGCGCCTGCACGTCCTCGAAGGGCGTCTCCAAAGTATTGGAGTCTACGTTCAACACCACGACGTCCTCAAGGGCTTTGTCCCGGACGCTCTGCAGGGGAGGGGGGCGGTGTCTCAGAGTCCTGGTGGGAAAGGGTGTCTGGGGATCTGGAGGTGGGGGGAATCCCTCCAGTTGCCGCCCCTGTCGGTGCGCGCTCACCTCGGCCAGACTCGCGTGCACTCCAATGAGGTAGGGCATGGGTGCGCTGCAGAGGGTCAGGGTCAGGTAGGAGCTGTCGCCCAGATCCCGCGCCACCTCTACCCTCGGCCTGCCCCTCCTCCGTCCCCCACTCCTCACCAGCAGTAATCCAGCAGGTGCGGGGGCAGCGTGGGGATCAGCACGTGCTCCCAGCGCATCGGGTACAGGAGAGCGCAGGACGCGTGGACGCAAGATGTCAGCTGGGGACGCGCGGGGGCGGGGTGGCGTCAGGGCTAGGACTCCTAATGCTAAGCTGCTGACAGCCTCACTAAGTTGCTGAGGCTGGCTTCGACCCTGCGATCCTCCTGTCTCAGCCTCCCAAATACTAGGATTACCAGCGTGCGCCACCACACCCGGCTGCTATACTATGCCATTTTGTATAAGAGACTTGGGCATCCACGGATTTGGGTATCCGTGGGGGTCCTGGAATCAGTCCTCTGGAGTTACCGAGAGACGGAGGACTGTCTGGGACTTTAGGTGGGTGGAACCAGGACTCTGCTCGTCCTAATCCTGCGCTCTAAAGGGCAGAGCTAAGGTTCTACCCGCCCTGGTCCGGTCCTTAGGGGTGGAGCCACAACACACCTCCATTGACCCCACCCCTAAAGAGGAGGGATCATAGATCGATCCCTTTAGCCACGTCCATAGAGGGGTGGAACCAGTATTCAGCTCCTACACATCTATCCCCAAGGGACGAAGCTAGAATTTGGCGCTCCCCCTCCTGTCCTTCAGGGGGCGGAGCCAAGCCCGTTCTGGTCCTTAGTGGGTGGAGCCTGGACTCTGGGTTTCCAAAGAGCCAGGAGCTACCGCTCAGTCCAGCCGGATTCCCCGCACGAGGGGGAACTAGGCCCTCATCCCTAGGTCTCCCCGAGCCGGTTGAAGCCAGGAATCAGCCCCCAAGCCAGGTCTTGGCTGCGCCCTGGCCCGGCGGGGCCCGCCTCACCGTGCTGAGCTTGCTAGAAGTGAGCAGGACTCTCCGCTCCGCCAGGAGCGCGGCGAACAGGCCCACGATGTTCTCGTCTGTCACCGCCACCACCAGCTCCGTGAGGTTCCTCTGAGGACCAGAGGGCGGCCCCTGGGCGTGGGCGGATGCCGAGACCTGGCATTCCCCGCTGCTCCCGCCCCCCAGGGTTCCCTCCCGTGTCCCTACTTACGTTCTCGGGAATGGATGGCAGACGGCCGGAGTCGGGAGCCACAAAACTGGACAGCTGGCGGGGGTCATTGGTGGGGGTGAGGGTGGGGATCAGTCAGTCTGTGAGTTAGCCTCAGCTGGGTGCCCAACCTTCCAGGGTCCCCAAGCTCCACTCACCAGCCTGCTATTCCCCGGGGCAGGGGGCAGGATACGGTGCTCATCTGAGATGGTCTGTCTGCTGCCCTGGGGGACAGGTGTAGACAGTGGTCCCAGAGCTGGGCACCACCTCCCTATCCGCCTAAGTGTCCAGCGCCCAGGAGTTGGGGCTACTTACCAACTCCAGCTCCCCTGAGACCTGGGGCCCGGGAGACAGCTGCTGCTGTTGCAGGTTTAGAAGAAGGTCTTCAGCCTCCGACACCTGGGTGGGCGTAGGGGGCATTTGAGCCAAGAACATGGGTTTCAGGTTCTAAGGGTTGGGTGGCCCGGGAGGGGTGGAGGGGACTCAGGGCTGGCCTGGCTGAGAGTCCAGAGAGGGCTTGAGGACCGGTGTGGGGCAGGGGCTGGGACTCTGGCAGGAGGGAGGGGGGACTGGTCTCACTTGGCCCTGGGCTAGGAGGTCCCCCACTGTGTTCAGTAGCTTGTAGAATATCTCAAACCAGGGCAGGTGGCTGCAGAGAGAGGAGACAGGCTCCGTGACGTGCGTGTCCGCGGTTCGGGCCCTCCTCCGCCCCCGCCAGGCCCTCCCACCCCGTACCTGAGGATGCACAGGCAGCTCTGGGCGCCCGCTCGAAGGCGGCAGAAGCCGAACCTCCGGTTGCCCGCCAGGTCCGTGAGGGCGAAGGTGAAATGTTGTACGGCGGTGGGGCTGGGGGGCTCCCTGCATGCAGGTAGGAACAGCTCTGGGAGAGTCCAGGCATCCCAGCCCCCCATACCCCACCCCTCCAATGTTGCTGCTAGTGCTGCACCCACGAGGCTGGGCACTCAGTGCACAGGTCCCTTGGTTTATTTTTTAGGTATTGGGGATTGAACTCAGAGGTGTTCTACCTCCAAGCTACATCCCTAGCCCTTTTATTTTTATTTTTTTAATTTTGAAACAGGGTCTCTCTAAGTTGCTGAGGCTACTCTTGAATCTATGATCCTCCTGTCTCTGCCTCCCAAGTACTGGGATGACAGGCATCTGCCACCACACCTGACTCAGGCCCCTGGTTTTAAGGGTCTCTTGGTACCTGAGGCCACATGTTCACTGGTCCTGGGTAGTCAGTGTCTCTGCACCCCTGGGTCCCTGGGTCCCTATGCATATTGGTCAGTAGTTATCAGAGTCCCTGATTGTCTGGGTCCCTGGGTGTCCAGGTCCCTGGATGGATGGGTCTCCAGATCTCACAGCTGCTGGGTGTTCAACCTTTAGGGCCCCTGAGAGCTTGGGGCTCCTGCGTCTCTGTCCCCTTCCATACCTTTCCACATCAAAAGGGAAGCAAAACTTGGGCACCATCTGCATAGCTTCCTGGCGGTGGAGAAAGACACAGATGACCACTTGGGTCTGGCCCCACCCCTGAGCTCCAGGGCCAAGACACAGGGCTCCCTCCCCATAAGGGACAGGCCCCAGCCCTGGGGGAGCAAGGAGCTCCCCCAAATACCTGGTCCCTGAAGTCTGGGGGGAACTGTCGCAGGATGGGGGGATCTGTAAGAGAGAGTGGACTTCTAAGTTAAGGGCATCCGGCCCAGCCTCCCACTTCCCAGGGCTCCCCACTCACCCTCCTGCAGCGAGGTGGGGCAGGCAGCTTCGAAGAACCAATCGAACATGGCAGGTGGCCCCCCTCTGTGGGACAGGAGAAGGCTTAGTGGGGCCAGGGCTCGCTTCTGTGTGCGGCTGTTCGCCACGCTTCACGTTTGTGTGTGTGTGCACGTGTGTATGAGCAGGTGCGCTGGTGTGGACATGACCAGGGTCTGTGGCGGTGTGTGAGGTTGTGTGAGGCCATGCATGCAGCTGTGTCAATGGTGCATATAGGACTGTAAGTAGAGTGAGAGAGAGCACAACTGTGAGTGTGTGTGTGTGTGTGCGTGTGTGTGTGATCGTGTGACTGAGCACCTGGCTTGCATGGGCATGCAGATGTGGCTGTGGCTGCATGCATAATTTGTGTGTGTCTGTGTGTGAGTGTTTCTGTCTTCTGCTGTCTGTCTGAAAGGACCAGACTGTCCCATGCATCCATGAGATGGGACTGTGAACGTGTGTGTCACAGCAGGTGCGCAGATGGGTCACGTCCATCTCCTTTTGCACGGCTGTATCTCTGTGTAAGTGTGCAAGCATCCTGGTGGCTTGCGCGTGTGTCTCCGTGTGAGATTTCACAGGTCCCCTGTAGCTGACCTCACATTTCTCACAGAGCAAGTAGGGCAGGATGCCCCAGGGTATACTGTGAACCCTACACCCCCGGCCTTCCTCCTGTCCCCACCTCATGCAGAGGATGCTGGGACTTGTGCTCAGGGAGAGAGATGGCGAGGGGCAGAGGAGACCAACTGCTCATGCTGGCCTGGCTTGCTTCACAGGGTCCCTGACATGGGGACCCCAGCACTCTACCCCCATCTGGACACGAGTCACCCACTCATGAAGACACATGGCCTCTCCTCTCCCCCAGCACCCACCCTGCAGACCCCTGAAGCCATCAGTCACAAGCACCTGGAGGCACATGCCCAGAGGGGTATGTGCCCCCCAAGAGTTACAAACATCACCTCAAAGAGCCAGAAAGAGCCAGAGAGGAGGGGCCAAGATGACCGACATGAGTAGACCCAGAGGTGAGTCCACGGGGAGACCAGCTAGGTCCTGCTGGATGCGGCCACCTGCCCCAATGGGTCTGTGCCTCCCAGCCCCCCCAGCTCCCCTCCACCCCCGCCCAGGTCTGGAAACCTTGGTCCAAAGGATGGCGGAGGGGCAGCTCTTACTCAGCTCTGGGGTCCATGGTCCCTGCAGGGCCGCCAGGCGCCGGCCCGGTGGGCCCTTTCCCCAGGGGTCCTAAAGGCCTGTGCTTGCTCCGGGCTGGGCCCCAGCCGGCTCGACTTCCTGTGTGGCTGACAGAGGAAGTTTAACGGGGTGACGAAGTCGTTCCTGACGCCCTGCCCCGCCTGCTGTGAGCCAGAAACCTGGGGTCCTTGCTCCAAGCTGCCTCTGGGGTGAGTGCACTACAAGCAGGGTGGGCTCAGAGGCCAGACCCTTGATCTCATCCCGCCAGGCTGGGCCATGCCCGGTCCCCATGGTCACTCCCCGGCCTTTGCTGTGCCTTCCTGGCTCCGGAGAAGGAGGATTCTGTCTGTCCAACACACTTCCCTTTAACTCTTAACCTTTCCCTTGGTCCATTTTTTGGCACTGGGGGTTGAACCTAGGGGCATTCTACCTGCGAGCTACACCCCTGCCCTATTTTTCATTTTGAAACAGTCTCACCAAGTTGCCAAGGGTCTCACTAAGTTGCCAAGGGTCTCACTAAGTTGCTGAGGGTCTCGCTAAGTTGCTGAGGCTGTCATGGATTCTCTTGTCTCAGCCTCCCCAAGTACTGGGATGACAGGTGTGTGTCACAATACCCGGCCTCCCTTGGTCCATTCTGGTGGGACTGTAAGCTGCAGGACCACTAGAGGGAGCTGGCTGGAGAGATGACACACAGGAGCCCAGGAAGGGGGACCAGAAATGCTGCAGACAAGACACACACACACACACACACACACACACACACACGCACGCACACACACACTCACACACACGCACACACACACAGAGCCAAGAACAGTGTAGACCACGGACAGGCCAGGAAAGAGGGCAAGTCAGAGAGGGCAAACAGCTAGTTGAGACCGGAGTGGGGCAGTGGCATGGCCTGCTCTGTCTGGCTCTAAAACCTCTCCTCACCGGGCAAGATTAGATGACCCAGCTGGGCACAGTGGCGCACACCTGTCATCCCAGTCCTTGGGAGGCTGAGACAAGAGGATCGCAGGTTCAAGGCCAGCCTCAGCAACTTAGTGAGACCCTGTTTCAAAATAAAAATGTAAGCCGGGTGTGGTGGTGCACACCTGTCATCCTAGTACTTGGGAGGCTGAGACAGGAGGATGGCAGGTCGGAGGACAACCTCAGCAAGTAGTGAGACTCATCAACCCAGCGAGACCCTATTTCAAAATAAAATAAAAAATGGGGCTGAGGGTGTGGGTCAGAGGTAGACCTCCCCGGGGTTCAATCCCCAGTACCCACCCCCCAACAAAAGATTAGATGGCCTGTCATTGCCCACCTCTGCCTGTAGGGGGCGCTCGCTTCCTGCACAGGGCGATAAACTGCAGAAACATGTCCGGAAAACAGTTGCTTTATTGATGGAGGGTGAGGGGTGGGACGGATGGGGTGGATGGGGGCGGCTTCTCTTCCCGGTGGGTGGCTTTGGGGCCTTTTTCTCTCTCTGCCACCACGCTCAAGGGGAGTGAGGGCAGGGAGGAAGTGGAAGTCCAGACAAGGCAGGGTGAGCGGGGGCGCTTTGGGGACCCAAAGGGAAGCTGGGGGGTCTAGAGGCGAATGGGGCTTGGGGGCTTCGAAGGCAGAGATGAAGTCGGGGTGAAGGGGGACTTGTCAAGGCGCGGGTGTGTGGGGTCAGGAAGGGTGAAGCGGGGCTCACTGGGGTGTCAAAGTTGAAAGAGCTCCAGGGGGAGGTCGGAGGTAAAGTGGGGTCAAGGGTCAGAGGTAGGCTAGGGTCAGCGATGACACAGAGGCGACACAGATGCCACAGGTATTGTTAGAGTCAGGCGGTCATGGTCATGGGGTCCCAGGGTCAGAGCTGAGTCAGGCTGAGAGGGGGCATCCTGGGTGCTTGGGTCGGAGAGGGCGTCTGGGTGTCAGAAGCTTTGCCGGGGGCTGGGGGCAGCCGGGGGCGATGAGGGGGTCCTAGGCCACCTCCTCTTCTGCCTCCTCCTCGAACTCGCCCTCCTCCGCCGTGGCATCCTGGTACTGCTGGTACTCGGACACCAGGTCGTTCATGTTGCTCTCGGCCTCGGTGAACTCCATCTCGTCCATGCCCTCGCCCGTGTACCAGTGCAGGAAGGCCTTGCGCCGGAACATGGCGGTGAACTGCTCCGAGATGCGTTTGAACAGCTCCTGGATGGCCGTGCTGTTGCCGATGAAGGTGGCCGCCATCTTCAGGCCCCGTGGCGGGATGTCGCACACGGCCGTCTTCACGTTGTTGGGGATCCACTCCACGAAGTAGCTGCTGTTCTTGCTCTGCACGCTCAGCATCTGCTCGTCCACCTCCTTCATGGACATGCGGCCCCGGAAGACAGCGGCCACCGTCAGGTAGCGGCCGTGGCGGGGGTCGCACGCGGCCATCATGTTCTTGGCGTCAAACATCTGCTGGGTGAGCTCGGGCACCGTGAGGGCACGGTACTGCTGGCTGCCCCGGCTGGTCAGGGGCGCGAAGCCGGGCATGAAGAAGTGCAGGCGGGGGAAGGGCACCATGTTCACGGCCAGCTTGCGCAGGTCGGCGTTCAGCTGTCCCGGGAAGCGCAGGCAGGTGGTGACCCCGCTCATGGTGGCCGACACCAGGTGGTTGAGGTCGCCGTAGGTGGGGGTGGTCAGCTTGAGGGTGCGGAAGCAGATGTCGTACAACGCCTCGTTGTCGATGCAGTAGGTCTCGTCCGTGTTCTCCACCAGCTGGTGCACGGACAGCGTGGCGTTGTAGGGCTCCACCACCGTGTCCGACACCTTGGGCGATGGCACCACGCTGAAGGTGTTCATGATGCGGTCGGGGAACTCCTCGCGGATCTTGCTGATGAGCAGCGTGCCCATGCCTGAGCCCGTGCCGCCGCCCAGCGAGTGGGTGAGCTGGAAGCCCTGCAGGCAGTCGCAGCTCTCGGCCTCCTTGCGCACCACATCCAGGACCGCGTCCACCAGCTCCGCGCCCTCTGTGTAGTGGCCCTTGGCCCAGTTGTTGCCCGCTCCGGATTGGCCTGGGGAGGGGACAAAGGGGGGCCATGCAGGCATTTATGGGGAGCCCCACCCTCTATCCTGTCTACCCATTCCCGGAGGGCCCTGAGGAGTTGAATAATAATAGTAACAGATATCAAATATAATTCCAAGAATAAGGATTCAGCATGTTGGCACACGCCTTTCATCCTAGGACTTGGGAGGCTGAGACACAAGGATCAGAGGTTATAGGCCAGCCTCAGCAACTTAGCAAGGACCTCAGCAACTTAGTGAGACCCTGTTTTAAAATAAAAAATAAAATAGGGATGAGGGTGTAGCTCAGAGGTCGAATGCCCCTGGGTGTTCAAACCACACACACACACACACAAGAATAAGCAGGCGGGCGTAGTGGCTCATGCCCATCACCCCAGTACTTGGGAAGCTGAGACAGGAGGATTGCAGGTTCAAGGCCAGCCTCAGCAACCTAGTGAGACCCTGTTTCAAAATAAAAATAAAATAGGGCTGGGGGTGTAGCTTGGAGGTAGAATGCCCCTGAGTTCAATCCCCAGCACCACACACACACACAAAAAGGAGGGGGATCAGTAATAACATTACTATTATTTTTATCATTAATTCAATTTTTTTGGTACTGGGGATTGCACCCAGGGGTATTCTACCTCCGAGCTATACCCCAGCTCTGTTTTTATTTTTATTTTGAAACAGGGTCTTGCTAGGTTGATTAGAGTCTCACTACTTGCTAAGGCTGACTGCGAACATGAGATCCTCCTACCTAGGTCTCCCAAGTACTGGGATGACAGGCGTGTGCCACCATGTCCGACTCAATTTATTTTCTGGGTGGTGCTGGCAGTCATTACCCAGGGCCTTGTACATGGGAAGCACACAGCTCTACTACTGAGCTATACCCCAGCCCCAAATTTATTTCTTCATTAGCTAATTGTCACAGTGCTGGGGCTGGAACCGGAGCCTTACGCAGTCTAGGCCAGTGTTGACATTCATCTACACCCCCAGCCCCCGAGATTTATTTATTTATTTTTATTTTTATTTTTTGTGGTGCTGGGGATTGAACTCAGGGGCATTCTACCTCCAAGCTACACCCCCAGCCCTATATTTTATTCTTTATTTTGAAACAGGGTCTCACTAAGTTGCAGAGGGCCTCACTAAGTAGCTGAGGCTGGCCGCGAACCTGGATCCTCCTGTCTCAGCCTCCCAAGTACTGGGATTACAAGTGTGCACCACCATGCCTGGCTTAAAAAAAGTTTTATTTATTTATTTATTTATTTATTTATTTATTTATTTATTTTATTTATTTTTTGCGGTACCGGGGATTGAACCCAAGGGCGTTTTACCTCCGAGCTACACCCCCGGCCCTATTTTTTTTGTTGTTTTTTTTTTGCGGAACTGGGGATTGAACTCGGGCATTCTACCTCCGAGGTACACCCCCAGCCCTATTTTTTATTCTTTATTTTGAAACAGGTTCTCACTAAGTTGTGGAGGGCCTCACTAAGTAGCTGAGGCTGGCCGCGAACCCAGATCCTCCGGTCTCCGCTTCCCAAGTATTGGGATTACAAGCGTGTGCCACCACGCCTGGCTTAAAAATTTTTTATTTTGAAACAGGGTCTCACTAGGTTGATGAGAGTTTCACTCCTTGCTGAGGCTGTCCTTGAACCTGGATCCTCCTGTCTCAGCCTCCCAAGTACTGGGATTACAAGCATGTGCCACCACGCGCAGCGAGATTTATTTTTAAACGGATGCATGAAAAGCATAAAAATTGTGCATGTTAGTGGGGGTAGTATGTGATGTTTCTACACAGTTTAGTGTTTGAATTGCCCACAGTTTAGTGTTTGAATTGGTTAAATATATCTGTCTCTGCAAACATTCACCATCTCCTCATGGTGGAACATTCAAAATCCTTTCTTCTAGCTGCTTGAAATATGCAGTATAACCTGGAGGTGGTGGCGCACGCCTGTCATCCCAGAACTTGGGAGGCTGAGACAGGAGGATCCCAGGTTCGAGGACAGCCTCAGCAAGTAGTGACTCTCATCAACCTAGCAAGACCCTGTTTTGAAAAAAAAGGGGAGCTGGGGTGTAGCTTGGAGGTAGAATGCTACTGGGTTGAATCCCCAGTACTGTAAACAATTAAAAAAATTTTTTTTTAACTTTTTAGTACTGGGTACTGAACCCAGGGGCTGCAGCCCCACCCCTTTTAAATTAATTAATTAATTAATTATACTGGGGATTGAACCCAGGGGCATTCTCCCTCTGAGCTACACCCCCAGCCATATTTTACTTCTTGTTTTGAAACAGGGCCTCACTAAGTAGCTGAGGCTGGCAGAAAACCTGCGATCCTCCTGTCTCAGCCTCCCAAGTACTGGGATTACAGGTGTACGCCACCACACCTGGCCCTATTTTATTTATTTTTGAAACAGGGTCTCGCTAAGTTGCTGAAGCCCGATTCTGCGTGTGCTCCTGGGATTCTAGGCATGTGCCACCATGCCAGGCTGAATTTTACCTATTGATCTCTGCAGCTGTCTCCCTCCACCAGGATGCCAGCTCCGGGGTGGGGCAGTGGATTTGGGGACAGGAGACAGCCTGGTCTCTTTTGCTCTCTGCTGTGTCCCTAGCTTCTGGTACAGGGCCTGGTATACAGTAGGTGTTCACTCTGTGTTGAATGCATCCAGTGGCAGAGCTGGGATTTGCATCTGGGTTGTTTGGCTCCAATCCAGACTGTTAAATGAAACTGCTGCCTCCTCCTGGAAGCCTTCTCTGACCTGTCTGTGGTACCCAGTGCCTCCCCGGGGCTCCCCATCACATCCCCAACCACCCGTCCTCTCTGGGACCCAGCAGCCCTGGCCGACTCTGCAGCCCTAGGTAGAGCATTTTCATCAATGCATCTGGAAGTGCGAGCAATACTGGGGCTCCCCTCCTTGCGCCCCACTCCCAGGACTCACCAAACACAAAGTTGTCAGGTCGGAAGATCTGGCCAAAGGGGCCTGAGCGCACGGAGTCCATGGTCCCCGGCTCCAGGTCCACCAGCACAGCTCTGGGAACATAATTCCCTCCTGCCGGGGGGAAGCAGATGGAGGGGGCTTGGCGTGGAGGCCAGGAACCGCAGGCGCCGGGAGCAGCCTGTCCCTTTCCGGCCAGCCCTGCCCCCGCACCAGCAGGGGCCCCTTCTGCCCTACCTGTGGCCTCATTGTAGTACACGTTGATCCGCTCCAACTGCAGGTCACTGTCCCCGTGGTAGGTGCCCGTGGGGTCAATACCATGCTCGTCGCTAATCACTTCCCAAAACTGGAGGGGTGCAGGGATGGGGAGAGTGGAGGCGGGGACCAGGGGACAGGCTTAGGACCCTTCCAGCCACCACCTCCCTAGCTGCGGCCTCTCCCCCAGCAAGGTGCCCCTGGGGTCAATACCATGCTGTCGCTAATCACTTCCCAAAACTGGATGGGGAGAGTGGAGGCGGGGAGAGGAGGCAGGCTTAGGACCCTCCCAGCCACCACCTCCCTAGCTGCGGCCTCTCCCCCAGCAAGGTGACCGGGGGACCGCAGGAGGAGGAGGCCCGTGAGAAGCAGTGGGGGCGGGGTGAGACAGTCGGCACCCTAGCGCGCCCGGCTGCAGCCCGGGGGAGGTCGCCGTCTCTTTGTGCGCCATGGGGACACTGGGCCAGCTGTCTAGCCAGCTGTGGCCAGCGGACAGAAGGCCGGCCCAACCCCCCCCTCCTCGATCGGCCTCTTTGTTCCTTGCCTGGCCCTGCCCCGGCCCTTCCCCCACCTCCCCGGGCTGGGCGCTGGCCTCCTGGGGACCCTGTCCCCGCAGGCCCCAGGTCACTGGCCACCGCGCACCTTGGCTCCGATCTGGTTGCCGCACTGGCCGGCCTGCAGGTGCACAATCTCTCGCATGGCGCTGCTGGTGTCGCGGACGCTCGGAGCTGCTGCTGCTGCTGCTGCTGCTGCGGTGGCGGTGGCGGCGGCGACGCTCGCTCTGTCCCTGCGCCCCCGGGTGCCTCTATATGCGCGGGCGGGACCCGCGTCACGCCCGGTCACCCGCGCCCCGCCCCCTGGTCCCGCCCCGGGATGGGACGGGGGTGGGGAGCGCGGAGATGATGGGGGACGCTGGGGGGGGACCTGGCTGCAGCCGGGGCGCACCGGGGTCCCCTGCACCCGCGCCTGGGACGCGTCCCCGAGACGCCTCCCCCGTCCCCACCCGGGGTGGCAGCTAGCCCTGGGGCGGGGGAGGCCGGAGCTCGGCGTAAACACGGAGCTGGGGAGGGCTGCGGCTCCCGCCCCCGCCCCTGCCTCAGTTTCCCTGCTCTGCCTCCTCCTTCCCCTTGCATTTGCACCTTTTTAAATAGAACCCTTGCATTCGCTGCCGCGGGGGTGGGGGATGACACCGCGGTTTGGAGGGGGTGGGGGTGGGGCAGCTGGTTCCCAGAGGAATCTTCTGGAAGCGGAGGAGGAAGAAAGCCAGGGCTTTTCCTGGAGGAGGATGGTGGAGGTTGTGGGGACCCGGGACTCCCCTGGATGCTTCAGCCTGGCTCGGGAGGAAAGCGGCAAGGATTCTCGACCGGGTCCTCCTAGAGCCACACCTCTAGGCTCTGCCATCAGCAGTTGCTGCAAAACATCTCCCCCTCCTTCGCATTTGTTTCTATCTTTCTTTTTCTTCCATTCTTTTTTAGTACTGGGGCTGGAACCCAGGGGCATTCCACCTCCGAGCTACCCGCCCCTCCCCCGAGCACTTTTTAAATTTTTTTTTTTTTTTTTTTTTTTTTTTTCTTTT
>PVJS01017474.1:0-36103 GCA_004027185.1 Glis glis
AAATTTCCCCTTGTTAAAATAAGGACACCAGTCAAATTTAGATTACAAGCTCACTCTTGTTATCATTTCATCACCTCTGTAAAGACCCTATATTCAATTATCCTATTCTGAGTACTGGGGGTTAGGATTGCAGCAGTGTGTGTGTGTGTGTGTGTGTGTGTGTGTGTGTGAGAGAGAGAGAGAGAGAGAGAGAGAGAGAGAGAGAGAAATTCAATTCAAACCACATCATTTGTTTTGTTTCATTTTGCCTTTTCATTTCTCATATCAACCTGTCTCTTCCTTTAGGTTTGGAGTGCTGGTGTAAGGATGTGCTGTAGGGAGTTGAGGCACCATGAAAGGGAACAACAAAATCATCAACACGCCAAGAAAGTAACTTGTAACACCTTGGAGCTGCCTCCCCTCAAACTTCATGTTAGGTAACTAATAACTAGTTAATGTTTTTATAGGTTAAGCTTCTACTAATTGAAGTTTTTTCGTTACTTGCAGCCAAGTAATGAATTCAGCATATGAACTCATATGCAGATTTAGATCAGAAGTCCTAAAATAGAGTACCAGATCTGCCACCAGCTTTGTAGGTAATAATAGTTATGCCTTTACTACAGAATAGAGTTTCAACATTTGGTAAGCAAAACTGATACTACTGGCCCTTTACGAACTTATGAAACATATAGAGAATCAAAGGAAATAATGTTCAACCTTTTGGAAAGCTCACCAAAATGTTATATATTCATTTATTCATTACATGGTTAAATATCAGATAACCCCACTATTTGTCAGCACCATGCTAGGTCTAGAAGTGATACACAAAAATGGGCATGGTCTTGGTCCTCTTAGAGCTTCTAGCCCAATATAAGAGATCAATGCAAATCAAATAAGCAAGCAAATAATTGTCAGATTAGAAAGAGCCAGTTATTTAAACACCTAAGTAGCTGCTGAAGTGCCTTGAACGGTGTCTATGGGTTTCCCATTGAATTTCATCAATATGGCTGCGAAGCTTTGGTCTTAGTGTCTCAAGAATGAAAAGATATTCTCATTATGATTACGTTTTTGTGTAATTTACCAGCACAATAGGATACAGTTTGGAGTTTAGGGACAATAGGATTACAGGAGTTTAAGGGGGCAGTATTCCAGGGAAAAGGGCACAAAAGTAGAAATGCTCCCAAGAGACCAGGACATTGGAATGCCCTCATTACAGTGGTGATTTGCACAAGTCAAAAAATTAGGATATTAGAAACATGAAGATAAAGAGTCACATGTCAAAATTTCAGTTCCACACAATTTCTCATCGCAGGAGGCGGGGGCAAGATAAACTGGGAAGTCATTTTTCCTACAATTTACATACCCATCCAAAACATATATTTCTGGTGTCCTAGAAAGTTTGCTGGAGGAGGAAGGAAAAAAATGATTGCTGTGGCCATAGGTTGATGTTCAATAACAGAGTAACACGAGACAGATTGATCTGTGATGTACTGTGCTGGGAGGAGGAGTCCGTCCCAGCTGTGTCTTGTAAGGAAATGTAAAGGCTGTGCCAGTATATTAAATGAGGCTAAAAAGTCCGATCGATCATTTTTCTTTACCAAAAAACAAAAAGGTGGAAAATGATCAGAGATGGATTCTAAATACTTAATGCCCACTACAGCAGCTGACAGAACTACTTTGCAAGCAGTATTTTGAGAGTTGCCAGGGAATCGGTTTAAATTGTGAGAGGAATTCAAAGATGTGTTTCATAATATTCTCTATCCGTTTCTAAAACTGAGACCTGTCAGGGATGTCTGTGAAGATGATATGCAAAGCAAAGAAACATGGCTAAGCAGCTCCTTTTTTCTTTCTTTCTTTTTTTTTTTTTTTTTGCAAGCGGGTTTGGGACAAAGATACACTGTGTTGAATTTATACACCCTGTATTTAACTAACTATTCAATTATATCCAATCTATCAACATCCATATTTGTGATTTAGAGTCTATGAATGCCACTCCTCCATCTCTTGCCTTAAAAAAGAAAATCCTCTTCGCCCTTCTTTCCCATAAAAATACCTCCAGAAGCCAGGCATGATGGTGCACACTTGTCATCCCAGTACTTGGGAGGCTGAGACAGGAGGATCGCAGGTTCAAGGCCAGCCTCAGCCACCTAGCGAGGCTCTCAGCAACTTAAGAGAGACCCTGCTTTAAAATAAAAAATTAAATAGGACTGGGGTTGCAGCTCAGAGGTAGATTGCCCCTGGGTTCATTCCCTATTAACTCACTCTCTCTCTCTCTCTCTCTCTCTCTCTCTCTGACGAAGCTGAGAATGTAGCAATATTGTGTACTTTGGGTTAATGCCTGAGCATGTTCTGGGATTGCTTCTTACCATCCCTGTAATCTAGGCACGTTATTTAATTTCTCTAGGTCTCAATTTCCACGTGTAAAATAGGAATTATAATAGCTACCTTGATTAAATGACAAAAATGGCATGGAATAGACTAAAGGCAACTCCTGGTCCTCAATAATCCTCAATAAATATGATGATTTTATCCTCAGTCCCCTGCCTTTCTCTCCACTCTCAAAAATTCAATTGACATCTGAGAGAGGTAAAACCCAGCCTTCATTTTTGGTTTAATAAATGTTTTACTGACACATAACATACGTGCACAAATGGTTCACTTCTGAATGAACGGTTAGAAAGAAAATGTACCCATCAAGCACATCAGGAAATAAATGTCCCTAAGCCCCCAGGAACCTTCCACTCCAATCACCTTCCCAAGGGCAACCAATATACTGATTTTTAGAACTATAAAGTCTGTGTTGCTTTTTTTTTCATTATTCTGTGGGGGGGGTATTTAAGATTGAACCCAGGGGCACTCTATCACTGCACTATACCCCCAGCCCTCTTTACTTTGAGACAGGGTCTTACTAAATTGCCCAGGCTGGCCTCGAACTCGTGATCCTCCTTCCTCAGCCTTCCAAGTTTCTGGGACCACTGGAATGCACCACCACACCAGCTGTGCTGCCCCATACAGCATCTACTCTCCTATGACTGGCTTCTTTCATTCACCATTAGGTGGGCAAGATTAATCAAACTCATTGTAAGTTGCAATACCTCATTTTCATTGGTTGGAGTACTTTAAGTACCAATATATGATGACAGGTTTGTTCATTCTTTTTTGTTATTTTTGGTTTTGTTTTTCATTCTTTGTGTGTGTGTGTGTGTGTGTGTGTGTGTGTGTGTGTGTGTGTATGTGTGTGGTACGTGTGTGGTACTAGGGATTGAACCCAGGGGTGTTCTACCTCCAACCTATACCCCTGGCTCTTTTTTTATTTTTGAAACAAGGTCTCACTAAGTTGCTGAGGCTTTTCTCCAGCCTGCTATCCTCCTGTCTCAGCCTCCCAAGTACTGGGATTACAAGCATGCGCCACCATGCCTGGCCATATTTCTTCATTCCTGATGAACATTTAGGGTGTCTCCAATTTAGGCTATGCTGCTATGGACATTCTAGTCCTTCTGGGTATAGAATACACATTGCCCTTGGATATAAATTTAAGATCAGAGTCTCTAGGTGTTAGGGTTGTGGTATATTCAGGTTTAAAATTTTTGTCAAAGAATTTTCCAGCTGGGCGTGGTGGCGCACGCTTGTAATCCCAGTACTTTGGGAGGCGGAGACTGGAGGATCCGGGTTCGCGGCCAGCCTCAGCTCGCTCTCTCTCTCTCTCTCTCTCTCCCTCTCTCTCTCTACCTAGTGAGGCCCTCCGCAACTTTGTGAGACCCGGTTTCAAAATAAATTATAAAAAAATAGGGCCAGGGGTGTAGTGCGGAGGTAGAACACCCTTTTACTAGGAATGTATGAACGTCCTTTCTCAAATGTTTATGACACTTCCACAGAGAAGTCATCTGGACCTAGTGTTTTCTTTGTGGAAATGATTTTCATTAAAAATATTACCTGTTTATTAGATCTAGCTATCTTCAAATTTCTACTTCTTCTAATTTCAGTTTTTGTAAGTGGCTTTAAAAAATGTGTCCCTTCCATCTAAATTGTCAAATCTATTTGCAAGGTGTACATTATATTCTTTCACAAATATTTAATATCTAAAAGATTTTTTCACTGCTAATATGGGTAAATTTGTGTTAGCTCTATTTGATCCTTAAGCAATAGAGGATTTAATACATGGAGGTTATCTATTTTATCTCTCATTTCCAAAATCCACTTTTGGATATGCTTATTTCCTCTTTTATACTTTTTATTGACATCTTTCCTATATTATTTCTTTCCATCTTCTTTTGTGGCTCTAATTTGCTGTTTTTCTAGATGCATACTTAAATAACTGATTTCCAGTCTCCCTTCTTTCCTAAGATATGCTGTGAACCTGTAATTTCCCTCTAAGCTTGGCTTTAGCTGCATCCAACAATTCTGTGATATTTCACATTCAATATTCTTTCCTCCAAAATATTTTTCCAACCAAGCAGTTGTAAAGTAGAATGATAATACTTCTATGAAGTGATATGAGGTAATTTTCAGGATATATTGCCAAGCTGAAAAAGCAAAATGTAGAGGAGAATATATAAAGCTACTTTTGATATGAGAAAGAAGAATAAATACAATCACAGTTATAGATGTATTTCTTATTTTTGCAAAAGAAATAACTCAGAAGGATAAACCAGAAACTAATGAAATTGCTTATGTACAGAAGATGGATTAGTATACTGTGAAACTGAAAGGGAAGGAAGTAATACTTCTTTAAGTATACCATTTCTTCATAGATTTTACTTTTGAAAACATGGTAATGTTTTACATATTCAAAATAAAGTGAAGCCAACAAAGGTAGAAAAATAAAAATCCTTAAACTGAATACTAACATAAAAAATGAATGCAGAAGGAAATAAAAGGACCAATGCTGTATTAGTCTACCTGGGCTGCTATAACAAAATGCCACACATGGGTGGCTTAAACAACAGGAATTTATTGCTTATAGATGTGGAGACCAGGAAGTCCAAGATCAACCTGCTGACAGGTTTCATTCTGAGACCTCTCCTTGTATCTTACAGGAAATGTCATCTCACTGTGTGCTCACATGACCTCTTTTTGTCCAAAAGTGGAGAGTTATGTCATCTCATCTTTTCTTATGTGGATACTAATCCTAATGCAGGGTATCACCCTTATAACTTCATTTAACTTTAATTACTCCATGAAGGTATTGTCTATAAAAGTCACATTAATGAGAGTTTCAACATACAAATTTTAGAGAGACTATTCTGGGTTTTTTGTTGTTCCAAATGAATTTAAGGACTGATTTTTATAGATCTGTGAAGAATGACCATGGTATTTTAATGGGGATTGCATTGAAGCTGTAGATCAGTTTAGGAAGGATGGACATTTTGATAATATTTGTTCTTCCTATCCAAGAGCATGGGAGATCCTTCCACCTTTTTTTTTTTTTTTTTTTTTTTTTTTTTTTTGCAGTACCGGGGATTGAACCCAGGGGCGTTCTACCTCCACGCTACACCCCCGGCCCTATTTTTCATACTTTATTTTGAAACCGGGTCTCACGAAGTTGCGGAGGGCCTCACTAAGGAGAGAGAGAGGCTGGCCGCGAACCTGGATCCTCCGGTTTCCACCTCCCAAAGTACTAGGATTACAAGCGTGCGCCACCACGCCCGGCCCCTTCCACCTTCTAAGACCTTCTTCAATTTCTTTCTTTAACCTTTTATAATTTTCATTGTAGAGGTATTTTACCTCCTTGGTTAGGTTTATTCCTAATTATTTTATTGTTTTCGAGGTTATTGTGAGTGGAAATGTTTCCTGGATTTCTTTTTCAATGGATTTATGACTGGCATATAGAAAAGCTTCTGATTTTTTTCGATTGATTGTGTATCCAGACACTTGGCTGAATTTGTTAATCAGTTCTAAAAGCCTTTGGGTTGAGTTTCTTGGGTCTTCTAAGTATAAGGTCATGTCATCTGCAAATAGAGATAGTTTTAGTTCTTCTTTTGCTATTTGTATTCCTTTGATTTCCTTCTCTTGCCTTATTGCTCTGGCTAGAGTCTCTAGTACTGTATTGAAAAGGAGTGTTGATAATGGGCATCCTTGTCTTGTTCCTGATTTTAAAGGGAATTCTCATAGTTTTTCCCCATTCAATATGATGTTGGCTATGGGTTTATTGTATATTGTCTTTATGATGTTGAGGTAAGTTTCTTCTATTCCGATTCTTTGCAGTGTTTTTAGCATGAATGGGTGTTGGATTTTGTCAAATGCTTTTTTAGTGTCTATTGAAATGATAATGTGATTTTTGTCCTTAGTTCTGTTTATGTGGTGAATTACATGGATTGTTTTTCATAGGCTGAACCAGTTTTGCATCCCTGGGATGAACTCAACTTGATCGTGGTATATAATTTTCTTAATGTGGTTTTGAATGTATGTTGCTAGTATTTTGTTTAGAAGTTTTACGTCACCCCAATTAGAATGACAATCATTAAAAACACAAACAATAATAAATGCTGGCAAGGATGTGGAGAAGTAGGAACTCTGATACATTATTGCTGTGATTGCAAATTAGTGCAACCACTTTGGAAAACAGTGTGGAGGATTCTCAGAAGAATGGGAATAAACCTACCATATGACCCAGCTATACCACTCCTGGGTATCTACCCAAAAGAATTGAATCCAGACTACCACAGTGATGCATGCATGCCTATGTTTATGGCTGCACAATTCATAATTGCCAAATTATGGAACCAGGCAAGATGTCCATCAACAGATGAATGGATTACAAAATTATGGACTATATACACAATGTAATTCTACTAAGACATAAAGAACAACAAAATTATATCATTTGCAGGGAAATGGATGAAACTGGAGAGTATTATGCTGAGATTAGTCAGTCAGAAAAAATGAAGAGTAGGATGTGCTCCTTCATATGTGGAAGCTAGGGAGAAACTGGGACACAGGAGGGACTCCAGACAAAGGAGAAACCTTAGTAGAGAGGAGGGGACCTAACTGAGGGAGATGGGATGGGAGAGGAAGACTTGAAGAGGGAAACACCTCAATGGACATGATATGCATACACAAACTCATCTAAGACAATCACTGTGCTGAGCACAAGAAGGTGGGGAGGGAGAGAGAGTGGGGTGGGAATTGGAGGAGGGCTCAACAAGTGCTGTGTGCATGTATACCTCTATCACCCTGAAATGCCTCATGAGGAATAATTACAATGCACCAATAAAAGAAAAACAAAAGATTACATGGGCCAACATGGCAAAGAACTCCAGGACATTATTCGGCAGAAAAAGCACATTACAGAATAATATGTTCTATTTGAACCCATTTCTATAAAAACAAATAGAACAACCCTCCAAAATGAGATAATTGTAAATGTTTACATATGTACATGACTTCATATATATATGCATATATATGCACATATATACTTATATAAAAATTTAGAGAGACACAATCCAATCCATAACAAATATAACTTTTGAAAAAGTATTAAACTTTGGATGTTCAGGCTAATGAAACAAGAACTACAAAGACGTCTCAGATTCTGCTTAGCAGATTTCTGGTTGTTATTGGCTTAGGTAGAGAAGTTCTGGAGGTATTTTTTATGCATCTTGGGACTGAGCCATTGAACACATATTCTGATGTTGTTGGGAGTTGGGGTCTTTACCTTTGAGTCAGGAGATACAAATATAAAATGCAGAAAGGCAATCCTTTGATGGGTTAGAAGTAAAGATATCAGTATAAATGCATCAAAGGGTCCAGAAACTGTAACCTTGTAGCATCATTAAACTCACATAGCATCTAGATTTTGGTTTCTAAATACCTTTTCCCAAAAGAAGGAACCAGGGCTTCCTGAAGAAATTGAGCCCTAGGGCAGAATATAATATGTGCCTGAAACATTTAGGTGTGTGTGGAAAATAACCTCAAAGATAAAAGCATCGGGAAGTAGGTGGCTTATCTAGATGTGTGTTCATTCCTTTAGAGGTGTGAACCTTTTGGATCATAGTTTACTTGGTTCTCTCCAATGCTTTCAAACAGCTCTGGGTGTGTTATTCATATTTCCGTCACTATAACAAACACCTGAGATAATCTACTTAGAAAAAAGAAAGGTATATTTTGGCTCACAGTTTTGGAAGTTCCATTCCAAGACCAGGTAGACCCATTATAGGAATATAATGCCTACTAGTAAATGTGTAAAAAAAGATAGAAAATCACCATTTTTCAACCATCAGTTTAATAATCGATCCAGGAAAACTCATCGATGAATTCTAAACACCCTGGGTAAAAGGGTGAGCATTCCCAGTGACAATTGTGGGGAGTGTGTGGCAGAGAAAAACTAAACATGGCCAGGAAGCAAAGAGACAGGGAGAAGGAAGCTGAACCAGGGTCCTTTCAAGGGTACATGCCAGTGACCTAAAGATCTCCCACTAAGCCCTGCCTCTTAAAGGTTCCACCCCCTCCCAATACTGCCACTCTGAGAGCCATGCTTTTAACACATGGACCTTTAAGGAACAGTTCAGATTCAAACTATAGCAAGGGGCATCGGTTTGTTTGTTGGTATGTGGTATTGTATCCATATGATACAGTTTTTTCTGCAGAGGAGGTGGCCGATACAAGCTACTCCATCACAGCAGAATGCAAAAAGTTGGGACTGGCCACATCTTGACATGATAAGATTAAACAACAGAAAGCAACTCCCAAAGAAAAGAAATGTGTCACCCCAAATATAACCCTGAAGACTCCTTGAAGGAAAAGGACTCCTACATTGTTTTCTATATCCCCAGGAGCTAGTATGTTGTGGGCTCTCAAAAAATGGTTGTGGATGAAGGAAAGAAAAATCGCTGCTTGACCTGCCATGCCAAGAGGGCCAGCTATTGCTGCACAGCAGTAAACCTCTCCAACATGGAAAAACACCAGCCACCAACTGTCAGTTAGCATTTGGGCAGGAAGGCACCTGCCTTTGGGGATGATGGATTTCATGAGTGTGACCCAACATGGTAGAGGAATGTGGTCTCATCAGTCTGACCTCAATGTGTGAGTTCTTTCCAATAAAGAACTAATCTCTTTCTGACAAAGTGTTGTTACCACAAGTCTACAATTCAGTCATAGAGGAAAGGAGCTAAATGTGTTCTTTTATTCTGTAGCAAAGAATGAAATACTGGAAAACCACCTAAGTATCCCAAAACAGAAGACTGGCCCAACAAATAAGATACAGCCATACAATAACTTATTATTCACATACTTGAAATGATAATGGGGAATAATATTTAATGACATGGCAAGCCATCCATGATATACTGTTAAGTGAAATAAGCCAGTTACAAATAAATGAGGTGTGACCACATTTTGTAAAAGGCTACACCATGCATAGAAAAAAGGTTCTACATAGATAACAAAATATTGATATTGCTATTTTTAGATGGTAACTTTTAGTTAATACAAGTTTTCTTCTTTGGCTTGTCTACAATGCATCGTTTTTATAAAAATATTGCTAATTGTGAATAGTCATTTTTGAAAGTTGTCTCTTAAAGGAGATGCTCTGTGTTTATCTGTTGGAGGGAAAACATTCATTTTTGCAGCTCTCCAAGTCTGACTTGCTTTGCTGGGATTTTTAGAATAGAATGGGGCAGGTGCACTGGGCTGCAGTTGAGGGTTTTATGAGTGTTGATTAGTGATGAACAAGGTCACCCTGATCTGGCCACACTGCAGTGTAATGGACAGGAAATGCAAGAAATGAGGAGAGGAGCCCCAGCCAGCATAACCTGCCCTGCTGAGCCCTGCCCAGAGGAAGAAACAGGGCTCTGTGCTCATGGAGAACAGGACTCAGGCTGCTACTTACCTGCAGAGACTGTTAGCAATTACCTGATTCATTTGCAGGAAGCAGGGCCCGGCTTGTGGGCAGCAGTGGGCAGTTCTCTGTCACGAGTGCTTAGTGGGCTGCCCTGTGGAAATGATGTCTCCTGGCCTCTCTGCAGACACCATGCGCTATTATGGTACCCGCGGGCCATGTAGCATTGCATCAACTATTCCAGTCCACACAAGCTCTCCTCAGAGAGGATCTGCTCTAAAACCACTCAGCAATGGCCCTTCGGAGAAGTCATGGGGCAGTTCCAAGCAATCTCCATTAGGAAGACAGGAGCGCCCATCTCTGGCTGACATCCAGCTTCTCCAGCCAGCCCCCGACAAAGCTCTGCCCCTGCCAAGTCCCCATCTTACCTTGAGCACCTGGCTTTTAGGTCCACACAGACAGGTTAAACTCGGACTCTGCCTCTTGCTAGCTGTGTGATCTTGAGGAAGTCGACTAACTTCTCTGAGTTTCACCTTTGCCCTCTGTAAAATATTAATGGTGATTGCTAACACCTAGAGTTAACATTAATATGCATATACTTGCTTAATCTTTCTTCTGGCTCCATGAGGTAGTTGGCATACCGTTTGCTCTATACATTAGCGCCGAGAAAGCTGAAGCATAGACCATTATAGAATTTCCCTAACCCGTACCTATTCATTGATACACCATGTGCTCAGAGCTGGGTGGCCTCATGCTGAGCCTGCTCGCTTAACACTATGCCATTGACCATTTTTCATAACAAATAGTACTTACCTGTACCATTGCTACAAAGATTAAATAAATAATATTTGAGAAAGTACATGACAGGGCTTGTACAGAAAATAATTGCTCAATAAATATTTGTTAATGCATTTGTCAGTAAGTTCAAATGTGGTTGCCTCTGCAACAGGACAAAAGGAGTGCAGAACCATCCAGGTTCCAACTTCTAATCAAACCCTCAAGGCAAGGTACCACCCATAGCAGCATCTTTAGCACTGCCTCCTCCCCAGGAACCCTTTGTCATAGCACTGATTCTTAGACCAGCAATCTTGGCCTGCCATCTTAAGTCTCACCGAGCTACTTTTTAAATCATTATGTTGGCTATAGTTGGGAAAGAAATTATTACAGTTTGGATTGGGAAAGTCCTCCAAAGGCCCATGTATTAGAGGCCTGGTATTGGGAGATGGTAGAAAATTTAAGAGATGGGGCCTAGCTGGGCATGGTGGTACACATCTGTAATCCCAATACTTGGGAGGCTGAGACAGGAGGATCGCAGCAGGTTCTAAGCCAGGCTCAGCAACTTAGTGAGACTCTCAGAAACCTAGTGAGAGTCTGTTTCAAAATAAAAAATAAAATAGGGCTGGTGGTGGTGGTGTCGCTTGGAGATAGAATGCCCCTCGGTTCCATCTTCAGTACCACACACAAAAGAGAGAGAGATGGGGCCTAGTGGGGAGCTTTATGGTCACTGAAGGTGTGCCCTTGGAGGAGATATTAGGACCCCAGACCCTCCACTTCCTCTCTCTTTCACAGCCAGGCATGAGCTGAGCAGCTTGCTCCATAATGTGCTCCTGTCATGATAAGATGCCTCACTGCAGGCCCAGAAGCAATGGGGCAAACCAACCATGGACTGAAACCTTCAAAATTGAGTGAAAAGAAACCTTGGCTCTTAGCAAGTTGATCATCAGAGGTATGTGTTACAGTAACAGAAAACTGACTACCATAGAAACAAAATAAAGGACACTTAAAATTAATTTTTTAGCCCATAAGTAAAGGCTAAAAACAAGGACAGCTGGTGGTGCAGACCTGTAATCCCAGTACTTGGGAGGCTGAGACAGGAGGATCACAGGTTCAAGGCCAGCCTCAGCAACTTCGCAAGACCCTGTTTCAAAATAAAAAATAAAAAGGGCTAAAGGTATAACTCAGAGGTAGACTACCCCTGGGTTCAATCTCCAATACAAAAAGAAAAAGAAGAAGAAGAAGAAAAAAAAACAAGGGCATCTCAAATCTCCCAAAGGCATATACACTGGTTGAAGTTTGTCTTTGCTGGGGACCCCAGGATGCCCTCCATGTGAGCTTTCAGATGGAGCCGCAGGCCTCGCTCCTTCCCAGCCATCCTTACTCAGAGAGCCAGGCTGCAGCAAACACAGGGAGGGCCAGACATGCGATGAGGTGTTGCTGGCAGATAAGTCCAGCAGGAAGGAGACCACCTGGCAGTGTTCCTGGTGGGCTGGAATGGGTCACTTGGACAAGTTCCCATTGTTTTTAGGCTTGGAGTCCACTGCCAGTAGATCACAGCAGGATAGCCTAGGTAGAGGCACCAACAGGAATAAGAACATCACCTTTAAGGGACAGGTGGGAACAGAGGGAGCTAATGCTCTGTTATTGTGACAAAACCCTACAATGCAACTAAATAGTTCTTCATCCCATCAGGAATGCTCATCCTGGTGCACCCATGCCACTAAGAGCTGCTGCCGTGGGCTGTGCTCATGGACCAGGGCTCACCAAGGTGATCAGAGGCAGGGCCATCTGCACCTCCATGCAGCGGACCTTGCCTCAGGCCCCCTTTGAAACAGCGTATTACCTTTTATGCATGTGTCTGTCCTTTGTCCTGCGTTCAGTGAAGGTGCTCAGGGGAGAGGATCTGTCTCTTCTTTTACATCCTCCCCTTTCCCACAGTGATGACTCATAAACAGCAATGACAAATTGAAAGCCCAGCTCCCGTGATTGATCTCCTTCCATAAGAGCTAGGTCAACCCCAGAAGGGCCTCACTATTCAGACTAATTCCATTCCTAATTAAGGGACCCAATGGTATTAGGTTGGTAGAATATCTGGAGCCGTTGGAAATACTTTGAAGAAAGAACAGGGCAGAAGCATGCCCCAAACCTAAGAGAAAACATGCAACATTCAAAACACCCTCATTATTAATGACACTCCTTGTGTAAAACTCTGTATAAAGTACTTGCCAGCTCATCACATTTTCCAATAATCACTACAAGGTCGTTAGTATGAACCCATTTTATAGATGAGTACACTGAGATCCAGAGAGCTGGAGTAACTTGAGTGAGGTCACACTGCTAATGTGCTGTCTTAGCCAGCATTTTCACTGCTATAATCCAATGACCTGACCACAGAACTTAGACGAAGGAAGATTTATTTGCCCATGGTTTCCTTTGGGATTTTGGGGTTCAGTCCATGTGAGGCCAGGGACTGGGGATCTCAGGGCATGGTGGAAAAGTGCAGGAAGGGCAAGGCTTTGCTCTCACATCATGGAGGCTGGAAGCAAGAGAGAACAAGGGGAGGAGGAACCATATATAATCCCCAAGGCTACATCCCCCAAGGACTCACCTCCTCCAGCCACACCCTACCTGCCTAGGTTATCACTCAGATAAATCCATTACAACCCTCATGACTTAACTGTATCAACCCTGAGCATTACCCCCTGAGCTCTTCAGGGGGCATTCTCTATCTAACCATGGCAAGTGCAGTGCTTGAATTTGAATTCCTCCAAGCGCGTTTCTGGTATGTGAAATACTGAGTTCTTGTTCCGTGAACATGCACTTCAAGCTCATGCTTGTTCCACAAAACCAGGCAGCCTCTAGATGACCATCATGGCGCGATGCTGCCTTGTCCCAGGAGTGAGGGCAGAAGCAAGGCAAGGGGTCGATCAAGCGCTTGGGAAGTAGAAGAAGGCAGGAAGGAGATAGAAAGCTTCATGCAACATGGTGAGGCCAGGGTCCTGCCTTCAGTCATAAAGGATGCTGGCGTGGTTCATGCAAATGCTGTCCTTGGCCCTGACAACAGGCTGGTAGGGAGCAGACACAACCACAGATGCAGGCTGCAAAAGGGACACGCTGTCCAGAGCAGGGAATTACACTCCGAGGGTCTCTATGTTCTCCTACCTTTCATCTCCTACTGAATTCAGAGAGTACAGTGAAGAGAATGACTAATAAATTAAAATGGTAAAGATCAATCCGAAGCCAAACCCAAGACGATACTTTTCGGTAGTTGCATTAGTTCATATTAGGTAGTTGTATTCATCAGACTCATTAACAGGGAACCAAATAAATCCCATGGACAATTTCTGCATGTAGTTCTGTTCCAAGAGACACTGTTCACCAACTAAAGGTATTAACTAGATTTTCATTTCTGCATGATTCTCTTAAGGAATCTGAAAGAGTTTCTAAGGTATAATTAGCCAGAAGATCTTTTTATTTTTAAATAAGAAGGCAGTCAACCTTCTCATCTCCATTCCCTCAATGACTAAAGAACTTTACCCTGGAAAAATAAAATGACAAAGCTTTTCCAAAGCCCAGTGAGAATGAAATTTGTGCGGTCATCCCTTTGGTTACACTCTGCTCCGACTATCTTCTGTATTTTGTGCCCCTCTGGTGCATACTCAGCACCCATTGTTCCCAAGATGCAACTTAGTTCTTCTTGACTGCCTCTAGTAAAATTCAAGAATAGAAAAATGACTTACACAGGGACATCGATACCTGTGTACTACTCATACCAATGCTATGATCTAAATGTTTGTACCCCCCCATACCAAATTCATATGCTGAAATCCTAATCGCCAAGGTAATAGTATTAGGAGGTGGGACCTTTGGGAGGTGAATAGGTCATAAAGGTAAGGTCCACGTGGATAGGATCAATGCCCTTATAAAAGAGGCTCAGGAGAGACCCCTCACCCTTCCACCATGTGAGCACACAGAGGAGGCACCACCCATGAACCGGGAAGTGGGCCCTCACCAGCCCCTGAACCTGCTGGCACCTTGAGCTTAGACTTTCCAGTCTCCAGAACTGTAGGAAATACATTTCTGCTGTGTATGCGCTGCCAGGCTTATGATGCTTTGTACAGTAGGCCACACAGAGTAAGGTTAAGAAAATTAGTATGAAGGGTAGGGTGCTACTGTAGCAAATAACTAAAATTGTGGAAGCAGTTTTGGAAGTGGGCAATCGGGAGAGCTGGAAGTTTTGAAGTACATGTTAGAAAGAGTTGACCACAGAAAAAGGTAAAATTTCAAAGGCATCTGGAATCCAAGGACATGCCACACTCTCCAGTGTTCCCTGGTTCCCCACCACAGAGGTCTAACATTGTCATTCTCTCTCACTACTGTATTGTGTGTGTGTGTGTGTGTGTGTGTGTGTGTGTGTGTGTGTGTGTGTGTGTGAAAGAGAGAGAGAGAGAGAGAGAGAGAGAGAGAGAGAACTCTTACAGAAAATTTCCAGTGAGTAAAATTCTGCATCTTGTTGATAGATATAAATTCAAATAAGACAATATTGGCTCATTTACCCAAACCATACATAGGTCATGGTAAGATTAGTATAGAATGGGTCATTCCAAGGCTCAAAGAGCACTAGAGCACCAGAAATTCCCTATCATCTATCATCTATCTATCTATCGATCTATCGATCTATCGATCTATCATCTATCATCTATCTATCTTCCCTATCCCCTTTCTTTCTTCTTCCTTCTTCCCCTCTCCCCATCTTTTTTTTCTACTCCCTATACATGGCCCCATTAACTCTGAACAGTATCATTGCAGCTTTGTGCCCCAAGAGGACAGAATTTTTATATCTCAAGGTGTTCTTTCTTCTCCCAAAGAAGGATTTAGATTGGTTTGCTCTGTATCGTGTGTCCAGACTAATGACTGTGACCATAGAAATAAAATGTTAGGATTGTCCAAACATGGGTTATGTTTTTACCCCATAACAAGAACCAACAATGTTTGTGCTCAGCATCCCTTCCTCATTAAAACCATAATGTACTCTCGAAGAGAAGAAGGATGCTATCCAGGTTGACCAAACAAAAGCACACACTACCATGATTAATGGTAAAGCTATTACTTTTCAGTCTTGGGCTAAATTACTGAGGTCAGGTAGTTCCTAAGTACCTCCAAGGATCTGAAAATGTCCACAGAGCCTGCCATTTCCCCACTCCAAAAGTGCCAATGGGATTTCCATGGACTATATTTTTAAAAAGTCGATCTGCTTTGCTGGAAGTGAAGCCACTCTCTACAATTTGAATCAACCCTCTCATTTTATTGCTTGAACCACACATTCCAAGTAAATTGGCTGATATTTTACCCCACAAATATTCTTCGTACCTTCTCATCTCTGAGCTTCTCATGGTGTGGTTTCCTCTGCCTAAAATGACTGTTCTTTATTCCCCATATACTCCTCCCCTACCTATCACTGCCTTTCTTCCTAAAGAGTAGGGAACAGCAATTTACCTGAAACTCCCTTTGGATGATAACAGGTCACCTCTTGCAAACAGCATCCCTAATTCCAGCTCCCTAGTTTCCACGCCTTTCCTCCTCCACTCTGCTACTGAGATTCCAATGCATCCAGCAGCGTAGACGCCACAGAGCTGAGGATAACTATCCTTCATTGCATAACTATCATGCCAGTCCTCCATGAAAACTGTTCTCACCACATTGACCGATAACCCCTTTCTCTTCGTAAGTCCCAGAGCACCAGTTCATGCCATGTGTTGATTTGTTGATTAAAAACGAGATGATGCATTTAAAGCACCCACACAGGACCTTTTTCATTTTTGGTAATCATAAATAATAATCACCGTGATTGTAACTGTGCCAAGATCTCAATTCCCCTGCTAAGCTGGACAAATATTTGTAGAATGAACAAACGGTTGGATGAATAGATGGGAACAGTAGTGAAAATAGTGAATATGTTGTTCTCCTATTGGAAATGTTAGGATGGATACGTGTGTATCCTTGTTTTGTCTCAGACTGACATTGGAGAACTTTACCGTTATTGATGTCACTCAATTTATCAATGGCATATTTTTCATTCCATGAAAATTGGTAGCATGTCTTTTTTAGGGGTTTTTTGGGCAGTTTTAAAATATTCCAGATCACATGAGAGTTACTGGTCCAAAGTCAAGGGAGGTGAGAACAGCAAAGCCTCGGGGAAGTGCTGCTGCCGGCAGGCCAGGGGTACTCACTAGCTAGTGAGCTGGCCCTGTTCTACTTACAGAATGCAACAAGCAAACCCAGGCCTCAGCATCCCATGGAGCCTCAGGTTCAGTGGGAAGTGTGCAAAATCACAAGTGTGCTCAAATACCAAGGGGCTACTGTAGCCATGATAGACCTGGCAAGGTGCTGTGGACCCTAGTAAGTATCTAAAACATTTTATTAAATTAAGCAATTGTCCACTAAGTTCTACAAAAGGGGCAAAAAACTGTTTACATCTCGAGAGTAAAGTTACGTATTACATATAAACATATATACATAAAATATATGTACTTAACATGCTAAAATCCATTTATCATTGCCGAATCTCTGATATATGGTCATCTCTTCAAATCCACTGGGGATTGGCTCCTGGACCCCACCACCACCACCACACATACACACATAGATACCAAAACCCAAAGGGTGCTCAAGTTCTTTTTATATAAAATCATCATAGTATTTGCAAATAACATATGAACATCCTTCCGTATACTTTAAATCATCTCTTGATGATGTATAATACCTAATACAATAATACAGTGCATACCTATCACTTCATTCACATAGATTCATCATGGTAGTCAGCATTTGGCAAATTCAAGCATTGCTTTCTGGAAACTTCTGGTTTTGTGAGTTGTTTGTTTGTGTGTTGTTTGCTTTCTTTGTGTGTTAGTGCCTTCAATTTGCAATTGAATCCATGGATTCAGAACCCCAGGATATGGAAAGCCAACTGTATTTGTGTATGCGTTTGTGTGTATGATTTTATTTTTCAGTACTGGGATTGAACTCACAAGTGCTTTACCACTGAGCTACATCCACAGCCCTTTTTATTTATTTTTTTAATTTTATTTTGAGACATGGTCTCACTGAGTTGCCCAGGCTGGCCTCAAACTTGGGATCCTCCTGCCTCAGCCTCATGAATAGCTGGCATTTCAGGTTTACACCACTACACCTGGCTTGGGTATATGATTTCTAATGCTGGGATTTATTTGAAAACCTTTGATTGTACTTGAGTTGAAGATGTGATCATCTTTGCTTCTGTTCATAGCTTCACCCAAGAACAGATCGAAAAGTAATGAAGCATTGTCGACTATACATTGAAGAGTTTTAGCTACCACCAGAAAGCATGAAATATTTATTCAAGTGTCTGCGTATTTCCATTTCTGAGTAGATGAGAATTAATTTTCGGCCTCCACAGATCATGAGCAGCGGCCCTTAGTTAAGAGTTTTGGAACAGGATAGCTTTGATGAGACGTGCAACATTAAGCACAGACGACCAGCCAGGGAATTTGCTAAGTCGGGATGAATTCATGCAAGCTGCCAGCGCCAACTTTTTACAAACTCCTTTCCTGATAATAACGGGGAAGAGGAGACACAGTCTTGAAATTTTTGGCAATAAAATTAGCCTTAACATATGAGTCACTTTTTTTCTAAACATTGAAAGGGGGGAGGGGAAAGCAACCCAAAATAATTTAGAACTTCTCTTAAGAGGAAATGTAGAGACGGTAGTTGGCTTACAAATCAACATACCCTATTTCTGTGCGCCATTTGGGACCCAGGACCTTTCCTCCTCTAAAGTATCATCATGTCCACAGATGGCCACCACACTGGCTTTAGTTAGTGACAGTCGTGCTGTCCACAACCACACAAACTCAGTGACACTACCCCATGACACTACCCCATGATGGAGCCAAATGGCAAGGTTATTTACAGCTTCCTGGGAGAAGAACACTTCCCTTGTGCCTTCTCTCCTGCCTGCCAGTCATTCTCATTTAGAAACATAATCATAGCCGGGCATGGTGGCGCACGCTTGTAATCCCAGTACTTGGGAGGCTGAGACCAGAGGATCTGGGTTCGCAGCCAGCCTCAGCTACTTAGTGAGGCCCTCTGCAACTTAGTGAAACACTGTTTCAAAATAAAGAACAAGCTGGGCATGGTGGCACATGCTTGTAATCCTAGTACTTGGGAGGCTGATACAGGAGGATCCAGGTTTGCGGCCAGCCTCAGCTACTTAGCGAGGCCCTCCACAACTTAGTGAGACCCTGTCTCAAAATAAAGATTAAGAAATAGGGCTGGGGGTGGAACTCAGAGGTAGAATGCCCCTGGGTTCAATCCCCATACTTCAAAAAAAAATAATATAAATAAGACACACGGTGGGGAAAGCTGTGTGTCCTGGGTATACTACTATGTGGTTGTTATTACTGGAAAAGAAGGGACGGGGTGTGGGTTTAGAGGTAGACTCCACATCTTCTGTGTTTCTTCTTACCCTTTTTGCGCCCCAGTCTTTTCATCCATGCAAAGGGGTTAAGGTCCCTACATTACAGGTTGAGTCAAGATTAAACAGCCATAACTATGTGCAAACTTCCTCAATGTCTGACACACAGATGGTCAACAAATATCAGATCATACCTACCAAAGTTATAATTTGTAAAATATTAGACATGAAAACTCATTCTAGGTCATAACTCATATATCACATGATACCAAAAGTTCTAGCTGGAAGTTGAAGATGCTGGCAGATGAGTGATTAGGCCTCTTGATGGAAAACAGCAGCCAGCTGCCACCTACTCAGAAGGGGGAGTTCAAGGTGGCCTCAGTCACAATGGCCTCCCGCACTGGCTTGCTGCGCACCATTTGCCAAGACCCTGAAACTGGAAGCATTATTCACCCTGGGCTCATTCTTGCCAACACTCCGAGGCTGTGGGTGAGCATGAGACTATATCTACTTCTCCGAATGAAATTCAGATGAAGAGCTTTGTTCCTGGGAGCTGGCAGATCTGCAAGAGGCGGGCTTGGAAGCTTGATAAAATGAATGCCTTAAGCTTTCTTTATATTGGTACTTTCTTGCATTCAAAACAAGTTCAGCCGGAAAGCCTGGTTCCCCTTCTCCCCAGGGTTTTAGCTGCAGGGGGTTCTTTCAGCTTCTCCTTTGATTGCTACACACACACACACACACACACACACACACACACACACACCTACACAAATATACAAAGCCTAGAAAAGATAGAATATGAAACATTTTCTATGACAGTGTAGTATGAAAATGAATGAGGAAATAGGAACAAACAACCAGGCAAGAGCTGACAGTGTCAGGGACTGCCCTCTCCACCCCGTCTTGGAAAGTGAGCCATCCAGGTCTTTTAGGGAGCATCCTCAAAATGGAGGACCCAGAAAGGAGCCCCAAGCTGGATCCATGCTACTCTACCTGTGCCTGTACTCTTAGACCCCTGTCTTGGCTGCCTTTCCCACACATCCTCATTCACCACGCCACTTCCCGGTGACCTCTAACATCCAGTTCAGCACCGTCGTTGTCTTTGTCTACTTTCTATTGCTATAAATGAATGCCACAGACTGGGCGATCTATAAAGAACAGAGGTTTATTTTGCTCTTGGTTGTAGAGGCCTGCAAGTCCAAGAGCATGGTACAGCATCTGTTCGGCCTCTGGTGAAGGCCTTCCTGCTGCATCAAAGTGTGGTGGAGGGTGTCACCTGGCAAGACAGAGTGAGCCTGCTAGTTCAGGTCTCTCTTATAAAGCCACAAATGACATCATGTGGGAGAGGGGCCCACCCTTTTGACTTCATCTAATCCTATTTATTTTCCAAACACCAACACCCCAAATACCATTAACATATGACTTTGGGGATTCGTTTTCCAATATGTAATTTTTTGAGCATTTTCATCTCTTTTTTAAATACTTTTATCAGTGCATTGTAATTATGCATCATAGTGAGGCTCAAAGTGATGCAAATTATACATGCACAAATCGCTTGGTGCATGTGTGCACACATCGCAGATCCCACCCTGCTGCCCACCTCTCCCCATACACATTAATGTGGTTGGTTTGAGGGATACATTCAAAACAAAGCAGTGGCCTTCTGTATTCTCTTTGCACACAGAGTGAGCACTCTCTTGGGAGCTCCTTCCCATTTCTCCTCCCGATGTGCACTATGATTATCTAAACTCACTGTGCACTTAACCCCAGTGTCACACAGGGCCCCCGCGATGACTTTTATAAATATGTTCTTTGGTTATAGGACATCTCAGAATACTACTACTAAGCTAGGCATTGTATTTTTGAAAGCAATCTCAGTATGGTTACCATTTTTATGATGTAGATGCAGAAAAAAACCACATTGGTTCACAGGCAAATGCCCGGTTTTATGATATGCTTACCCTGCATGATGGAAATACCAGCAATCTTCCTTTCGGGACCCTATCACTTCTATATAATATCTCACTAGCACAAACTCCACAAGTGCTGAGGAATACCTAGCTCTTTGCCTGGATTCTACATTCTTCTGCTTATAGAATCCTCTGAAGTCATCCCACTGGATGCTCAACCAACTTGGTCTTGCCTCATCCTCCACTCCCCACCCCTAGCCTCTGAAGCCTTCATGCTACACCAAGTACTTGTGATACGCGTCATTTTTTCCTATCTTGCTTCATGAACTTCTTTGCCTAGATGTTCCACTCCTGCCCCAGCCCTCCTGAGTGAGGGGTGCTCCCCTTGCCCCACATCCTCTATCTCTGGAGCTAAAGAATGATAGTCTCCCAGTCTTCCTCCAGTATGTCCAGTGGATTGATCTACAAATCTCTATTTTTTGCAGCTAGCTCTTCCCATCTGTTTTTACCAATCCTTATATGTTTTTTTCACAGTCCAGCATCTAGGGCTTGCAGATTTCTCCCCTGTGATTCTGAGGGGCTGATTTAATCGCGATTTTCCTCTTTGTTCTGTCTCCCCCACTCCCACCTCCCATCACACTGGACAGTTTAAACGCCCCTGCTAACGCCTTCCAAAACGCTGGCTTCGACCTCCTGAAAATTCTAGTTGAACACCATTCTACTATAAGAATCTTCAACTATGTACAAACACAACTTGAATTTGGAGCTTATGTCCTGGCTGAATTACACTGTCTTCAACCTCTCAAACTTTCCCTTTCTCATTTTAACTTTCTATCCTCCTCCTTCCCACTGAGGTTGCTCTTTGAACACAATTCTTCCTCTAGTTCCTTGGCACCCATTTCTTCCCACTGAGCCAATCTCCCCTCCTTTCTGGGCCCAGAGTCAACCATGTTTCCTGCAGTCACAAATCTCCCAAGATGCCTGTTTCCTCTTGATCATCTGCCACAGTGAGCAGTACCATGCCTACCCTGCCCCCATGATTAATTTTCTCCCCATCCCCCAATATCTAGTAGTATTTATGGCCATAGAATGAGTATGCTGATGAACTCCACTTTGTGTGCCCTCCTCCCTCACCAGCCCCGACTGCTGCTCACCATCTGTCCATCCATCACTTGCTCCTTCTCCCACTCATTCTTTCAATGTCTTTCGAAGTATTTCCACTCTTCTGAAGTGAGCTTCTCCACACTCACTGTTCACTGTTCGCTGGGGGTTGCCATGTGCACTGCCTGCCTCTACTCCTTTCTCAGAAGTGTCCTATGCCTTCCTTCATGGCCTCTGCTTTCTTTCCTACTCTAGCACAATGTGCACTTAACTCTGTACAGATCCAGCTCTCCTGGAATCTCGATCCCCCTCAGTCTTCCCTCCTTGGGCACTCTGACCCATGAACGAATTGCTCTCTCCCTTACATTTTCAGCCTTCCATCTGCTCTCCTAGGAGAAAGCTGAGCTTAGCAACCACTTTGACCTGCTTACTCCTGCAGATCCTACCTCCCTGGATAGCGGATAGTTTCACCGGACTAACACCAATCGTACAGCTAGAAGATGTTACCTGCATCTTCCTCTTTGCATATCCCATGGCCAAGAAGGCTAGAAGCTCACCAAAATCCATAGTTCCCTCCTCTATTTGAGCATACAGCCAAACTACATTTCCCAGATTCCTCTGGAATTAAATACAGTTGTGTGCACAATTTCTAGATAAGAGGATGTGAACAAAAGTGATGTGTGTCATTCCTGGGTCCGGAAAGCTCACACCCACAATGGGAAAGCCCATTACTATTTTACCCTTTGGCTGTCTGGAATTTACAAATTCCTAGATCAATCTTAGAAGTTCTGTGTTGAAGATGGCAGAGGGTCTGTTAACCCGAGTCCTTAAATGCCTCTGTGGTAAAGGGCAGCTGCACCTCTCCCCCAACACCACATACACCCACAAACCTGTTCATCTACCCAGGATTGTTACATGAGGAGGAAATAATTTTTCATTGTGTTTGAATCATGATATATTTCAAAATCTACTCATCACATCAAGTAACCTATATAACTAATACATCCCCAATTGCCAAGCAAGATTGAGTCTACCCGCAGCATCTGTTGGATGAGACCCTCTTTCCATTTTCCTTTTGCTGCTGACAGGTGTCCCCTGATTTTCTGTCATGTGGTTTATGACAATGACCTCTGACTGTTCTCTTTGTCTCTGTCTTACCTCTGATATCTATCTCTTCATTAAGAATAAAGTTTCCAAAATAATAAGACATTTCATTTCCCACTTTCAGAAGTCCTTGATGTTCATACTGCTTAGCACAGCACTAAAAGAGGCTCATGGTCTTGCCCTAAACTGCCTTCTTGACCTCCATTTACTTTGACCCCAAAAATGAATGAGCTGTCCCTCATTTTTCTTCTTTTATTTATGATATTCTCTCTATATTTGCAGGAATGAAGGGAAGGAGGGAAAGAAGGGAGGGAGGGATAAGACAAAATGTTTATATGTGCATTCTGAGGGACACCTCTTCCTATATCTAGAGACCTCACACTTTCCTACAGGGCAGTGGAGAGATGCAGGGCTTGGCATAAAGCACCCCTGGGTACCAGCCATAGCCCTGTTACCTGGCAAATCAGGTAACCTCTTTTTAAGCCTCAATTTCCTCATCTAAGAAACCACAAACAGCAATGCCCACTTCACAGGATATTTTAAAGCCTTAAAGAAAATTACATCTATAGAAGATTTGATCCAGAGCCCAGCACACAGTAAGCACTCATTAAGTAGCTACTATTTACAGCCATAGCTTTCCTTTCAAAATAGACAGGTACTATATATGATGCAACCTTCCACAGCTTCCCTGGTGATTACTTTCAAGGGATTCTGCTTTTGCTGACATTCTCAGGTCCTATCGTATCTCTTCCACCCCTGCCATCCATTCCCGCTATCCCAGGAGCATCTTAAATATAGGGCACATAGGGCCTTCCAAATGACTTTAAGGGAATCCATATCACAAGATTATCAAAAAAAAGAGAAAGAAATAGTTTTCTTAACAGAAACAGTATAAGTCAGTCAATTGTATATGCAAGCAAGATTTCCTGAGCCAACAGAATCCCAAACTATAGCTGCCCTTGACTTCACTCAGAGTATTATGGGTTGCATATGGAATGTCCCCCAGAAAAGTCCGGTGTTGGCAATGTTGCATGATTCGAAGTTGAGGTGTGGCTGGAAGAGGTGGGTCACCAAGGGCACAGCCTTGAGGACGATATCTGTCCCTGGCAGATTTCTGTCTTGCTCTATTCCGCTTCTGGCCACCGTGAGTTGAGCGGCTTTTCCTCCACCACACCCTCCAGCCATGATCTTTCTCCCTTGGAGACAGCCAGCCATGGACTGAACCACTGAAACCATGAGCCCAAATAAACCTTTCCTCCTCTAAGTTGTTCTTGTCAGGTGTTTTGGTCACAGCAATGGAAAAGCTAATTAAACACAGAGCAATGGAGGAGTTTTTGAGTCCCAGCCCTCATGTCCCTCTGATCTCACATGTAGGTCTCACTGCAGAGCTCTTGCAGTCAGTTTTCTCAATTAGACCATCCTCAGGATGTGTGCCTGGGTCCCTGGGCTACTCTGAGATTTATTTGCCTTTCTTCATAGCATTAACTGCAAGAAAAAGGATTTTCATTTGTACAACACTTGCTTTTCTTCTCTCTCATGCCTGCCATTGGGTGCTTGTTCTAGGAGGACTGAGACAGCGATCCTCCCTTTCAATAGATACTTGCTAAGTAGAGTTTGGCTTCCAGCCTGTCTGAGGCCCTTTTCCCATTCAGTCTTCAGATGAGACACATGCTGTTCCCCTGGCATTTCCTGCTGAAGTGAGCGAGCCCAGAGCACCCTGGAGCCAGGTCCTCACTAACCACTCATCTGCGCAAGGCTGAGCATCAGTCTCCAGCTGCTTCAATTTTCTCCCTGCAACTAGCAACCCTCTATTTCCTCCTTTGAAAGACAATGCCAAGAGAGAAACAATTAGGTTAAGAGCTAGAGGACACAATTTATAAGAGTCTTTCCTTTTGTATTTCTTGTTCCTTCTACTTAAAACATCCTTACCCATGATTTGTGCATTGACACCCTCTGGATATAGAAAAGCTCTGGATGTAGGAAGGAAATAGACACTTTGATGGATGTCTTCTTATTTTTCTGTCATTCACTTAATAACATATCTTATTCCAAACCATAATAGCAAGCACTTTTTAGATTGCATCTTGCAAAGGAGAAAATATGTTAGAAATGATCCTGCTTTGTGTAATTCTTCCCCTCCAGTATCATTTAGGAAGAAATCGACTCACAGATATACCTGGGAGCCCAGGAGAAGGGTGTCTTTGGATAGGATTTGGGGGTGGCGCCTCTGTCAACATGCTCACTACTGTAATCCCAAACAACTAACCACACAACTTAAAGGAAGGAAAATTTATTTGCCCATAGTGCTTGGAGATTTCAGATTCAGTCCATGTGGGGCCAGGGTCTGTGGAACTCAGGGCATAGAGGTAGGGAGCAGAGAGGGGAAGAGAGCAAGGGCTCTGCTCTCACATCATGGAGGCCAGAAGCAAGAGAGCAAGCAAGCAAGGGGATTCAAAGACAAAAGCATAGTCCTAAGGCCACCCCCCAGGGGCCCACCCTCTCCAGCCACACCCCATCTGACTAGGTTACCACCTAGTAAATCCATTACAATGGATGTATCTACTTATGAGATTACAACCCTCATGACTTAATTACATCAACTCGGAACATTAATACATGAGCTCTTCAGAGGATATTCTATATCTAACCAGAACAGGTGGGAAGATTAATTTGATTGTGGTTCTTTTCTTGAGATGCAAATGTGATCATTTTCTGGGAAATACTACATTGACCCTGCAAATTCCATCCAAAATCACATTTTGTATTGACCTGTAATATCTTTGATGTTTTCCTTATTGATATTTTTCAACAGCAAAGTGTCTTAAATTCCCAAGAACTTCCAAAAATTGCAGTGAGGCGTCAGAAGTTTCTGGTTTTCTGTCTTCTTGCTTTCATTCCATGGGCCATCATGCATCTACTCAGTATTCTAGATGCAGTGAACCAGGTATATTGAGGTGAGCTGGGGCCCAGACTCAGCATTCAAATGGTGTGTGTATCATAAAGAAGATGGGTATTCACAGTTAACAATCAGTGCAGAGATAGAATCAGCTAGCCATAGAAACACAAGGGGAGAAGCATTAACTCTGAACTGTGTTGTGCAGGGTGAATAGGAGTTTCTGGGCAAACAAGGTAGGTAAGGGCAACCTGAGCAGAGGAATGACTATTTGCAACAATACATGCCATTCCCAGGCTACTATGCCCAGGGAGATGCATAAGCCCCCCAGAATGAGAGGCAATGGAACTAGTAGAAGAAAAGAACAATAGTTTCAAAAAAAGGGACAAAAATTCTGAAAACTACACATTCAGTAACTACTTAATATGTACCTGCTATGTCCTACAGTGTATGCAAACATCTTGCCACTGATACAACTTCACTGAATGATCAAAGGTTGATTTTATGGACCCCAGACAGCAAACCCTAGTTCAGAATCCAGTACTCAGTTCATCTCAACACCTATATTTTGCGACACACTGGGATGGGTCGCAGGTGGAGGCTGTATCCTACAGTTTCAGGAGCATAACTTCAAATTCCAGGGCCCTCAGCTACTAACCCTGAGTCTTTGTTCAGCCTTCCTGTACCTCAGTTTCCTCATCTATGATCTGGAAAAAATAAGGATACCTACTGTATTGGATTATCACGAAGATTAAATAAGCTAATTTATTCAGCATGTACAAAACTTCCTGGCATACAAGAAAGTAATATCTACTTTCTGAACATATTAGTTTGTTAACTCAACAACATAGATTTTATTGAAAAACCTATTAAATCGTGGTCCCTGAAATCAGGAGCTTAGAACAGAGTTATAACTGGGTCTTAAAGGAGAGTAGTTATTCATGAATCTTGCAAGAAAGACTGAACTGCACCTCCAAACAGAAATTACAGAAGCTATTGAAAACTGCTAATTCAGGGAACCTGGTAAAGATTGGTGCTCTCTAGGCTAATCTTCATTCACAGCAAAGAGTGGAAATTCTGAGACTTGGCCTCAAGTAGGAAAGACATGATAAGAAGTTAAGCTTGGCCCATGGCTGTGGTCATGGACTGCTTTCTATGTAAGGATAAATGCAATTTTAAATATCTCCCCATCCCTTTCCTCTTTCTGTTCTCCCTCCTTAATTTGTTGGGAACTTATTATAAACACTGTGGTATTTTTTAGCTTAAACTAAGAGTTTCAATGCAAAGGAAAATTAAGTGATTGGCATTTAGAGTTACTATGTGTTAACTGGAATGTTAAGAAATTAAAAATCTGCATTTGGGACAGCATGGATGGAACTGGAGATTATTGAGCCCAGTGGAATAACACAGAAAGACAAATTCTGTATATTCTCACTTATATGTGGAATATAAAACAATTGAATGCATAGAAGTAGAAAGTAGAAAGGTGCTTACCAGAGGCTGGGGCTGAGAGAACAGGAAGATGATGGTCAAAGGGTGCAAAGCTCAGTTACACAGGCAGAATACATTTTGTTGTTGTTGAGAGTTGTTTTTTTTTATTTTGAGATCAATTGCACAGCATGGGGAGTATAGCTAATAAATGAAAACTAATTTATTTAAATTTCACTAAGAAAGGACATTCCCATTTAAATATTTAAAATTTCACTAAGAAAGGAAATTTCAAATGCTCTGAACACAAAGATGTTAAATATTTTAGGGAATGAATATGCTAATTAACTTGATTTAATCATTTCACAAGATATTAAAAATAATAGTGCCAGTTTATACCCATAAATACATACAACTATAAATATATACAACTATAAGTCAATGAAAATAAATCTCTTCTCTGACCTCTTGGGACAGGTAGAATGACAAAAAAAAAAAAAGCAGCTGACCAATTCCCGATATTTGCTCTCACTAAAACATGGACTATTTGCTGGTATTACATTTTCTGTTTGTCAGTGGATAGAATGTTAATTTTCTCCAACAGACATGGTTGGCCAATACCTTGAAACAGGGCTCCAGGACTCATTAAAAGTTCCTGCTGCCACTGGAAGTGCTACACCCAGCCTCAACCAACACTGACTCCAGGATGCTGGGGGAGATGGTTCTGGCTGCATCCAGCCCCAGGTGCAGTCCCCTGACCTATGGGGAAGGGGCTTCCCCACTGTCCATTGGTTTTGGATTGGCAGGACTGTCATTTTCTTTATGTTCCATCAGAATTGGGAACAGGTGGGAATAGCCATGTCAAGGATAAAAGACACATGCCAAGCATAGCTTCCCTCCTTAGCTGGGTTCCCATTTAGGACCACCTTTTTTTTTTAAGTGCCAAGTTTTCAGTCTAATGGTCAAAGACTACAACAGGTAGACTCTGGATCTCTGACCTGAGTGTTATGTATTTTAACTGGTTGCATTAAGAGGAAATTGCATGCAATCTTTAACTCAAATTAAAAGGTTACTCAGCGTTATAGCAAGTGAGCTGGGAATATCTTTGAACCTCAGCCTTCATGCATATTAGAGATCCTTACTTCTCTCTTGCCAGGAGTCATATTCAAACACCTCCTGTCTCCTAGGAGCACAGGATTATACCCTCTTTGCAGCCCCGACAGTCAGGAGCTCTGCAAATCTACCCTTTCAAATGGTGATCCCTTACAAAACACAGAGGGACACAGACCTGGACTAAAAGATACTGTTAAATATGATTTTTGACTTAGTGGCTCTGATTTTATCTTCCGTACTGTGCAAAGAAAAAAAAAGAGGCAGTAATATTTTATCAGTAGCTACATGGGTAAGCATATTGTACACTTCAATTAGATTCCCTTTATCTAGCGCTTCCTCCTGCCTTAAGTGAAATGCCGCCTTGTGTTTCCTCTGTCCCCAGGCAGGCACACACAGCCCATGTTGAGGGTTCCAATATGCTTTATTAAACAGAAAATTAATATAATTCTATTGTGTCAGCTGGCAGCATCTCGAGAATTAAGGGCCTTTCAGTGTAATTTCTTTTTTTTTTTTTATCAGAACCAAATTTGAGCTTCTGGGAACTGGCAACCTGGAGCCTTTAAAATACATGTTTTCCCTGGGGGAAAATTGTCTATGTCCCAACATGAAGCTTTGGCTGCAACCACATGATACCAAAATAACCCGTAATTCATTTATCTATTTATTTATTTACTTATTTATTTATTTATTGGTTCATTATAGTTTCACATCATAATTTAGTTCATGGTGACAGTGACATACATGCACAGAACCCTTGGTGAGCTTCCCCCGGAATAACCAGTGATTTCATGAATAGAGCTGAACACCGGGCTATTTCCTGGGCAAGTATAAAACTGAACTTTAGGTGGTATATAAACTACTTATATAGTTTCCATTTACTTACTCAATAAATGTTGAATGAATGCCTCCTAGGCCAGGCACCATAGGTCCCAGGGAGAGGGGAATGAGTTGGATTCTGGCCTTCACAGAGCTCACTATGTGGTAGGGGGGGAAACATATAACAAAAGAATACTACTGTGTGTGGCAGACACTGTTGTCATTGTCTGTCCCACCTTCATTCCTCTCCTCCATTTTTCTTGCTCACGGATGATAATTAGGTCTGGACTAGTGATACACACAACTCTATCCTCGCTCTAGCAGCTTCCTTTTAAGCTAAGAGTTTGCTAGTGTCTCAGTCAACATTCTCACTGATGTAATCCAAAGAGCCTGACCACATAACTTAGAGGAAAGAAGATTTATTTGCTCATAATTTTTGGAGATTTGGGGGTTCAGTCCATGTGAGGCCAGGGTCTATGGATCTCAGGGCATAGCGGTGGGAAGGAAAGAGAGAGAGAGAGAGAGAGAGGGAGAGAGTGCCCAAGGACTCTGTTCTCACATTATGGAAGCCAAAAGCAAGAGAAAGCAAGCAAGCATTGGGATTCAAAGACAAAAGCACAGTCCCTACGGCCACACTACTAGAGACTCACCTCCTCTAGCCACACTCCACCTGCCTATATTACCACCCAGTAAATCCATTACAATGGATTTATCCACTGATGATTACAACTCTCATGACTTGATTACATCAACCCTGAACCTTATTATATGAGCTCTTCAGGGGACATTCTATATCTAATCATAACAGCTAGTAATAGAAGTCTGGACAAAACAACATAAGCAGAAATATACTGGAGGATTCTGGGAGAGCTCTTGCTCTCTTGTAAAAAATGGGACAGGCTTGCCAAGTGGCACTCTACCTTCTACCCTTTGCACTGAGCATGAGAGATGTGATGCCTGGTACAAGGGCAAATTTTGACATGAGGTGACAAGCATGGGCATGAAAGCTAACAGGCAAAGAATGGCAAAGCATGAGGACAGGAAAGGCCTGCTTCTCTAATGACAACACTGACAAGCGGAGCCAATGCCATCTCGGTGTTTGCTTAAAAAAAAACCTTTTTAAAATGTAAGCCTTTCCTCGTGTAGTTTTCTATTACTTGCAGAACCATACATATTCCTAACACATACTGGCATAAGAGCTAACTAAGGATGTATAGAGGCTACAGAGAAAGGTGTTCTTTCTTGAGTTGGGAAAGGTCAGGAAGGTCATTGAGAGGATGTGCTTCTTCCAAGGAATGATATTTAGATCAAGTTTCAGTGAAATCAGTTTTCCTGGGGTGGGGGGAGATGTCAATGAGGAAAAATGTAGAGGAGGCTGAAGGAGCAGTGTGTCCAAAGGCCTGGAGGCATGAGAACTCAAAACAGGCTGGGGGACCACAGTGGTCAGTATGAAAGAAGCAAGAGTTAGAAAGAGAAGGTGTGGGGGTGGTGGCATAAGGACAGGGAACTAGCAGGTGCTGGATTATAAGCACTTCTGATAGTCAGATTAGGAAAGCGATGAAGGCTTTAAGTAATAGGAGAAGACAAATTAGAAAACTGACTAGTTGCTATTAAGAGAGAAAGGGAGCTGGGCATAGTAGTGCATGGCTGTAATCCCAGAACTTGGGAGGCTGAGAGAGGAGGATCACAGGTTTGAGGCTAGCCTCATCAACTTAACTTTGTGAGACCCTGTTTCAAAATAAAAAAGCCTGGAGGTGTAGCTTGGAGATAGTGTGCCCCTGGGTTCAATCTCCAGGAGAGAAAGAGAGAGACAGAGAGAGAGAGAGAGAGAGAGAGAGAGAGAGAGATTGATTGAAAGAGAGAAGAAGGAGGATAAGGAGGAGGAGGAGGAGGAGGAGGAGGAGGAGGAGGAAAAGGAGGAGGAGGAGGCAAAGAAGAAGAAAAAGAAGGAGAAGAAGAAGAAGAAGAAGAAGAAGAAGACGACGACAACGACGACAACGACGAAGAAGAAGGAGAAGGAGAAGGAGAAGGAGAAGGAGAAAGAGAAGGAGAAGGAGAAGGAGAAGAAGGAGAAGAAGAAGAATCATCGGAAGTGTGGCTTAAGGGAGGTCAGTTTGGAGTCTACTGAGCAATTGTTATAGTATGTGGGAGAGAAATATTTGCATTACAAGCTCTGTGCCTAGGCTCTTTTATTTCATCTTTCTATAACTCTCTGGGTTAGGCATTATATCCCCATTTTAGAAATGAGCAATGTCACAGCTGAAGTGTGTACCCAAATTCTCAATAACTACAGATTCAAGGTCTGGTTATCAAGACTATGGCCCCCTGGCACACCACCCTGCCATATAACCCCTACTCCTATGTAAAAAGGAAGTGTCTACCTCCAACTAGATGGGGGAAATGCAGGACTTTGCAACTTTGGATTCTACTGCCGGGATCTGGAGTCCACAAACATACCTACACACGCAGCAAAATTCTCTCCTGACTGTCGGAATACCAAGAGGAAGGAATAGGTAGACTCATCATGCCAGTAGGTTATAGGCATATTTTGACTGTGCCCAAATCAGATCTATTTGGAAATCCCTCTCAACAGAAATTATGTTGGCCCTCTGTATTTGCTGGCTCCTCATCCATGAACTGAAAACATTTTGGAAATAAATGGAGCAACCATGGCCCAAAAACATTTTGGAAAAAAGTCACACTGAACATGTGTAGACTTTCCTCTTATCATTATTCCCTAAATATTACCATATAATAACTATTTACAAGCATTCGTATCATATTAGGTATTATAAGTATTCCAGAGATTATTTAAAGTATATGGAGGATGTGCATAAATCCTATGCAAATTCTACCCTGTTTCATATAAAAGCCTTGAACATCCACAGATTTTGGCACCTGCAGGGAGTCCGGGTACCAATCCCCTAGGATACTGAAAAACGACCACACTTAGGTCTGTGGGAACCAGAAATTGTATCTTCAGATTCCCCAAGCTAGATCACCATAAGACATTTTAAAAATACTCCTCCTAACAAACATTTCTTAAAGCAATTTTCCCCAATCGCTAGGCGCTGTTCTAAGTGCCTGACATGCATTAGCTCATTTAATCAACACGTCACATGGGAAAACTTCCATAGCAGGGTTTTTATGTTTCACGTTAAACCCTGCCAAGGCTGCCAGTGCAGAGTGGTATCCGCAGGGGGAAGGGAGGGAGCCTGCTGCCACCTGCTCCCTGCTATTTAAAACCTCTACAACAGGGGACTGAAAATCTGTATTCCTTAAGGGCAGAGCCCCTGGAGAGAGGCACACGGCAGCTGAGGCTGGCATAAAGGCAAGCAGGTAGCAAAGGAAAAGAACAAACACGTATCAGGACATCCTCCACGCCCGAGACTGAGTGGAGTTCTTTGAAAGCCTATACAAAATTGATTGCACATTAACAACCTCTGAGCTAATGCTATCAAGAGGGTTGTTTAATGGCATTACCCAGGAAGAATCACGGCAGTTTTGTTTCCGCCCAGCGAGGAAATCCATTTTCACTTAGGACATCAACCAGAAAGTTCCACAGCCAGCCAGATGGATCCCAGGGCCCATCTGGACCGAGCACAGGTGATCACTCTGATGGCTCACACTTGTCAAGCACGTACCGGCACACTCGAGAAATAACTCGACCAAGTTTATCCAGCTGCAGAGCCAGGGTGCTACGAACTTCAAGCCACAGAATGATCGAACCAATTAGAAGGGAGGCAGAGCTAACAAACTGGAGGGTCCGTTCCTGGAGCAGTTAAGAGGGGTTGTGTTCAAAACTCCAAACAACCCGTAAGGCGCCACATGGGTGGGCTGGCTGCTGGTGCTGGGCCCCCTCCACAGCTAGTGTGCATTTATCAGCTCAACATCTGCCCTGGGGATGAGCAGGCAGCCAGCGTTGTGCTGAGTGTTTTGGAGAGAAGCCAATAGCGCAACAATAATCCAGCTCTGGCAATGAACTTTGAACAAGGGCTTCGGTGAGAACTCAGCATCTTCGCCTGGCTTTATTTTATTTTGTGGTGCTCGTTCATTAATTCAATCAAGGAGCACTTATTGAGAAGTCACTGCAGGCCAGCCAATGCTGTAAGTTCCTAGCATCCAGATAGCGACCCAAACAGACAAAATCCCTGCCCTCGGAGCTGATGTTCTAGTAAAGAGAGACATGAAACAAGCAAAGTAATACCTAGGTAGACTATGTGGGAAGGTGATTTGGGCTGCACAAAGTGGAACAGGGGAGAGGGAATGCTGGGAGTGGGGGTCCCAATGAAGAGCCTTAAATGTCAAGGGTGAGAGCCGAGCGTGGTGGCGCACACTTGTAATCCCAGTACTTTGGGAGGCGGAGACCGGAGGATCCAGGTTCGCGGCCAGCCTCAGCTCTCTCTTTCTCTCTCCCTGTCTCTCTCTCTCTCTCTCTCTCTACCTAGTGAGGCCCTCCACAACTTCTTGAGACCCGGTTTCAAAATAAAGTATAAAAAATAGGGCCGGGGGTGTAGCGCGGAGGTAGAACGCCTCTGGGTTCAATCCCCGGTACCGCAAAAAAAAAAAATGTCAAGGGTGAGCCACCCAGTTACCTAGAAAAGCAGACCCTGCAGGTGCTGAAAACAGTCAATACGCAGGCCCTAAGATGAAAGGAGGAGGAGTTTGCAGCAGGATGGGGGAGGAGAGGAGAACCCAGCAAAGCCAGTGAGCTGGGAATATGAGGAACAGATTGTGGAATCCTGGAACTTACAGGACTGGATTCCCGTCGAAGCTCTCCCATGTTCTGAGCAAATTCTCAACCTTTCTAAGTCTTGCTTTCCTTGTCAGTCAGTGGGATTAATCACCACAGCTGCCTCGCGGCTTCTCGTGAGGATGTAGTGTCGCAGTATGTGTAAAGTGCTTCGAACACACTTGCTGGCAAGTGGTGAGCTGCACCATGACTCCTGCCTCTAGCACCTGGCACCTGGTGACCTGTCTGTGCTATTACCTGAGAGGCAGAGGCTGCATCTTATTGAATCCTTCATCTCCAGACCCTGGATGGGAACCTGGCATGAGGTAAGCCCTTGGCGAGGACGGTTGAATAGGGGACCAGGAGGGAAGTGTAGCTCCAGGTCTTAAGGATGCAAGTCCTTGGGTATTCCATTAAGTAATCTATCACTCTCTAAAGGTGAGGGTTGGGTCAGGCATCCTCAGACCAGTTTTTAGAGGCAGGAGAATCAAGGCCATGGATTTGGAGGAACCATCAGAAGGCGTCATGTTCACTGAGACCACAGGGATGCCTTCAAAGATCTTGGAAAAGGTGTAATTTGCCCAGTAGCCAGGGTCACTGCCATACATAAAACAAGAGAAGCTGGAACCTCTCACTTGCCTCCTCCCTCTGCGATGTGGCCAGGAGTCCCAGTGCCCAGGTCTGCGTAACATGATTTCCTGCAGCCTCACGTCAGTGCCCAGACAGAGATGAGAGTGAAGAGCCAGAATTCAGCTCATGCCTCATTCATGGGATTTCTGTATTTCAAGTGGGAAAAAAAAGAACATGCTTTATTTTTTCTCCTGAAAGCCTGGAACTGTGCTTTTCATATCTCTCTGTCCTCAAATAGCCTGGGGACAACTGGGCTCGTGCATTAGATGAAAAGTGAAACAGAAGAAAGAGCAAAGTAAAATCTATACTCACCGGGAGGCCCCCGCCCACCCCATAAGGTGAGCTGGTTTCTGCACAGCCTCTCAGGTGCAAGGCCGAGGCGGGAAGCCCATCAGGAGCTGCCTCAATTCCTGAGCCTCTCAAGCAGCCAGTTTTAGTCCAACTCCTTGATTTAATTACATTCCCGCATACAAAAGGAAGCCTGCATTCTCCTATCCGCCATGAATAATAAGCTGATAGACCTGTAATTTCCTCCACCAGGCACACTCCCATTTTTGCATATTGATGCCACATTTGGTTTGCTATTTTCTAATTTTCCATCCTTCTGGTCCTGTGCTCGACACCTTGGCCCCATAATAATTTCTAGCACCTTCTCCCCATAATAATTTCTATCAGCAGCACATATACACTGCCTTTCTTCCCCCTCCTCAATGTCTGAGCGACCTGAGCTTCCAGCAGGTTTGTATTTTTCCCCTTTTGATGGAAAGAGTTCTGGGCTCTGGTCTTTCAATGGAAGCCACATGGTTGTAAAGGGTCGAGGAGAGACTCAGGAACCGAGCTACAGGTAGAGTTTTGAGGGGAAATAGGGAGGTTGGAGACTGGCTCACGCCTCCCCAGACATCAGAGCTGGCTTTTCCCTTGAGAGTCCTCCTGCTGGAAAGTGCTTGATATCTTTAAGGTATCTGGGAGTCAGCAACATTTCACCAGGGGCTGAACATGAAGAAGAGTTAGGAGCGAATAGGGATGTACACCAAAATTCTGCCTTGGATCTCACATGTCCTTTCCTGGCTATTGTTTATGGTTTGTGGCCTTCCCTTGTCTTCCATCTCAGTTAATACCATCCCTCCCAGGCTCTCTGGAATCCAGTTTCAAGGGCAGCTCACCTTTGGTTTGGCTTGATGAGGCTTGGTCTCTGCGCTCCCAAATCTGCCGTTGTCCTCTGATTCCATGTGAACTTCCTCTTGGTTGCAATCCAGTTTTGTCCTAACTCCTAAATCTGTTTCTTCTCCTTCTCCTTCTCCTTCTCCTTCTCCTTCTCCTCCTCCTCATTCCCTTCCTCCTCTTCCTCCCTCCTCCTCCTCCCTCCTCCCTCTTCCTCCTCTTCTCC
>PVJS01017475.1:0-36115 GCA_004027185.1 Glis glis
AAAAAAAAAAAAAAAAAAAAAAGAAAGAGTAGTATTTAGGACACCAGAGATAAGAAATAGCTCCTAAAGGCTCAGAGTTTAATTTGCCTAGGTCACACAGTCCAGGGGTTTAACTCAAACTTTCTGTCAAAGTCCTTGCTTTGTTTTATTTTTATTTATTTATTTACTTTGTTTGCAGTGCTGGGTATCAGACCCAGGGCCTTATGCATGGTAGACGAGAGCACTCTGCCTCAATGACCTTGCTTTTACCATATGATGGGTTGAGAGACCTTATCCTCAGAGTAGCAGAATAATCCCGTCTTTAACCGATTCCCAGTCTGATGTGCATCCAGTTTTCACTCCTTGAAGGAGAGCTCACGAGGCACAAGGGCAGCCTGAAGAACAACCAGATTTGCCTGATGAAAGGAAGCGCTGCACTCCTGCTGCTGGGCAGCCTTGTCAAGTCTTTGTGAGCTTCCAAGACACACGGAGCCCTTTTTATGGTCTTGATGAACACAGAGAAGCCCATTTCCCTCAGTGGAGTTGGTTTTGCGGCCTTTTCTCTGGACTAAAGTGATACCAGTACTTGATTCTAAGGTCTGTTTTATGCTGCTGCCCACAGCCACAGCCACTCCTTCCTCCCAGATCATGATTATATTCAGCCAATCCATTTACTGTGACTTTTACAAAATTCTGTGCCTGACACAGTCTTCAGCTCATTCTAACAATACCCCAGAACCAGTTAGAGTTTCTTGCTGGTCCTGTCGCCCCAACCTTCATAAATCCTCTGTGATTTAAAATAGGGAAGGGCCCATGCCAGGCTATGTACTTGGTGAATGAATGGCCCATTTGGCACTCGGGCTCAGGAAAAGGGACAGGAGTCACCTGACCCTTAGGGCCTGCCCCCTCAGGGCCACTTTGAGTCAAGCTTTTTCCATATTATGTAGCAGGACCTGTGCAGAAGGCCCAGCGCGCTGGCCTGAGACTTACACACCCCTTTGTGCTCACAAATCTGGCTTTGAGACCGGGTACTGCTTTTCTTTTCTGCTGACTGCTGCAACCAACAGAAAGGCTTTCTCTCCTTTTTACCAGACCTCAGAAAGGGCCTATTCATAACAGTCCTGCTGTTCTGAGGCGGGGGTTAGTGGACCTGAGAGCAGCAAGAAAATCTGGGGCTGCTGCCTTCCCACAAAGCCTGAACAGCCAGGGTGCTGGGGATTCAAAGGTTAAGCCCTTGAGATCTTGCACGAGGTGAAGGAACCTTCTGGATTTGCTTGAGTAGTTTCTCTCAAGAAACTGTGAAGAAAAAGGAAGCAAACGGGAACATTTTTAGTCTACAGTTGTGTGGCCAGAGGGCAAGTTCTCAGACTTTGTTAACATGCAAATTTCAGGGCTCCACAGTGATTCGTGAAGCAAAGCCCCAGATGTGTATTTTAAATAGAACTAGGATCACATTTTGCTCAAAAGCCTAAGAGGCCAACCTAGAAAGCTCCCTGCAGCCCCCCAGACTGGGTCTATTCAATGCACACCACAGCACCATCCAGCCAGTAGCAGAGAGTATGATCTTCAGCTTTTTCTCACAACACCCAGCAAAGTTCCAGCCACCAGCCCTTTAAATTACATCAGGCTGGGCGTGGTGGCGCACACTTGTAATACCAGTACTTGGGAGGCTGAGATAGGAGGATCCGGGTTCACACTGCCAGGCTCAGCTCCTTAGGCCCTCTGCAATTTAGTGACACCCTGTTTCAAAATAAAGAAAAAATAGGGCTGGGGTAAAATGCCCCTGGGTTCAATCCTCGGTATCGCAAAAAAAAAAAAAAATCAGACTGTAAATGTTTCCACTCATGTTCAGTGTAGAAATGTTTCTTGGTTTCAGATTGTTTGCTGGCAGAATGATCTGGGTCATCATGAGAGAGGATGAGAAGTCCAGTTGGAATATGGAAATCCTACATTGATTCTCCAAACTGGACATCTGATTAAATGGAGGCTTCATTTTGAAGATACCTCTTACTGTTCTGAGGGTCCTCTGATCCAGCTTTATTTAGATATGCTGGCAAGAATACTGGATCAGACAGGCATGGTGGTGCATGCCTAGAATCCCAGCACTTGGGAAGCTGAGACAAGAGGATCACAGGTTTGAGACCAGCCTCAGCAACACTTAATGAGACCCTGTTTCTTTCTTTTTCTTTCTTTCTTTCTTTATCTCTCTCTTTCTTTCTTTCCCTCCCTCCCTCCCTCCCTCCCTCTCTTCCTTCCTTCCTTCCTTCCTTTTCTTCTTCTTCTTCTTCTTCTTCTTCTTCCTTCTTCTTCTTCTTCTTCTCCTCCTCCTCCTCCTCCTCCTCCTCCTTTTTCTTCTCTCTCTCTCTCTCTCTCTCTCTCTCTCTCTCTCTCTCTCTCTCGTTTTCTATTTATTTATTTTGGTACTGGGGAATGAACCCAGGGGCATTCTACCTCCCAGCTATACCCCAAGCCCTATTTCTTTTTTCTTTTTGCAGTACTGGGGATTGAACCCAGGAGCATTCTACCTCCAAGCTACACCCCCAGCCCTATTTTTTATTCTTTATTTTGAAACAGGGTCTCACTAAGTTGTGGAGGGCCTCACTAAGTAGCTAAGGCTGGCCGCGAACCCGGACCCTCCTGTCTCAGCCTCCCAAGTACTAGGATTGCAAGCGTGCGCCACCACGACCGGCTCAAAATAAAACAATTTAAAAAGGGCTGGGGGTGTAGCTCAGAAGTAGAATGCCTCTGGATTTAATCCTCAGCACTAAAAAAAAAAAGTACTGGTCCAACTTGCAAGAGATTTGAGTGTAAGGGCTAGGGTTGCAGCTCAGTGGTAGAGCTCATCTTCAGCATGCATAACACCCTGGGTTTAATCCCTAGCACCAAAAAAATAAAGACTTGAGTGTAGTAAGCTACTAATGAAATGACTTTTTTCTGGGCTTCACTTTACCCATCTGTTCAATGAGGAGTTGGCCATGGAAACCCCTCAGGTACTCTTCTGGCTGACTTTCTAGAGTTCTCGTGTCATCTTCAAGCATGCTATACTTGGACAGGGGCCAGTCCTAATTCTTCCATTCACCATTTGCCCATTAACTAGAATAATACCTGGCACATAGTAGGTGCCCATTAAATATTTATTGCAGGAATAAATATTTATAACTGGTCATCAGTTAAAATCTCCCTCATTGGAATGATGCCCCAGCAGTGAAGCAGAGCCAGGAGCTGAGCCTGCTGCAATTCTACCCGAGAGCACTCTAAGAACCCACCTAGACAGCTCCATCAGAATGACCAACAATGTCAGAAGTGGCCACATTGCTTTTCCTTTAAACATATTTGTCTTATAAATGGAATACATGTACATTGCAGCAAATTTATTTATTTAATTTATTTACTTTATGCATTTTATTTATTTTTGGTGCTGGTGTTGAACCCAGGGCTCCAGCATGCTAAGCACATGCTCTTTTCTTTTTTTTTTTTTCGTGGTACTGGGGTTTGAACCTGAGGGTGCTCTACCCTGAGCTGCATCCCCAGCCTTTTCATCTTTTTTTTTGTGTGTGTGGTACTGGGGATTGAACCCAGGGGCGTTCTACCTCCGAGCTACACCCCAGCCCTATTTTTTATTCTTTATTTTGAAACAGGGTCTCAGTAAGTTGCAGAGGGCCTCACTAAGTAGTTGAGGCTGGCCACGAACCCGGATCCTCCAGTCTCAGCCTCCCAAGTACTGGGATTACAATTATGTGCCACCACACCCGGCCAGCCTTTTCATCTTGAGACAGGGTCTCAGGAAATTGCTCAGACTGTACTCAAACTTGTGATCCTCTTACCTCAGACACCCAAGCTGGTGCTCACACACTTTTTAAAGTATTAAAAATAACATTAAGCGGGGCGTGGTCGTGTATGCTTGTAATCCTGGTACTTGGGAGGCTGAGACAGGAGGATCGCAGATTCGGGGACAACCACAGCAACTTGTGAGGCCCTCTGCAACTTAGTGAAACCCAGTTTCAAAATAAAGAATAAAGCCGGGCGTGTTGGCACAAGCTTGTAATCCCAATACTTGGGAAGCTGAGACCAGAGGATCTGGGTTCGTGGCCAGCCTCATCTACTTAGTGAGGCCCTCCGCAACTTAGTGAGACTGTTTCAAAATAAAGAGTAAAAAATAGGGCTGGGGGTGTAGTTCAGAGGTAGAATGTCCCTGGGTTCAATCCCCAGTACCACAAAAAAAAAAAACTCCAAAACATTAAAAAAACCACCCACAAAGCCGGTCACTTGTAATCCCAGGATTTGGGAGGCTGAGACAGGAGGATCCCAGGTTCTCAGCCAGCCTCAGCTACTTAGTGAGGCCCTCTGCAACTTAGTGAGACCCTGTTTCAAAATAAAAATAAAAAATGGGGCTGGGGATGTAGCTTGGAGATAGACTGCCCCTGGGTTCAATCCCAGTACTACAAAAAAAAGTTTTTAAAAAACCACCCACAATTTAGTGATTTTTCTATTCTTCTGGTACTTTTCTATACTTTTGCAATTAGAGGATAATGATATACATATTATTTTAAAATCACCTGTAATTCATAATCCTTGCTAATTTTTTTTTTCTTATGGTACTGGAGGTCGAACCCACAGCCATTCTACCTCTGAGCTATACACCACAGCCCTATTTTATTTTTTATTTTGAAACATGGTCTCATTAAGTTGCTGAGTGTCTTGATAAATTGCTGAGGCTGTCCTTCAACCTATGATCCTCCTGTTTTAGTCTCCCAAGTACTGGGATTACAGGTGTGTGCCACCAGCTAATCCCTGCTAAATTTTGCAACTTTTCAATGTTTTTCTGTGTATGTCAATATATTTGGAATTTATGTATATGTATGTATGTATGTATGTATGTATGTATGTATGTATGTATTTACAGTACTGGGGATTGAACCCAGGGGCTTTCTACCTTGAGCTACACACCCAGTCCCCTCCCACTTTTGTTTTGTTCTGAAACAATGTGTAGTTAGGTTGCTGAAAGTGTCCTAAATAGCTGAGGCTGGTCTCAAACCTGTGGTCCTCTGGTTTCATCCTCCCAAATTACTGGGATTACAGGCATGGGCCACCACTCCGGAAAGTAGGCGTCATTTTTATGGCATTTCATAGTGCATTTCACCACTTTGTCATTATGGATTTTGAAGTTGCTTCCTTTGAGCTTTCTAAATATCACAGTGAAGGCCGGGCATGGTGGCGCACGCCTGTTATCCCAGTACTTGGGAGGCTGTGACAGGAGGATCGCAGGTTCGTGGCCAGCCTCAGCTACTTAGTGAGGCCCTTCGCAATTTAGCGAGACCCTGTTTCAAAATAAAGAATAAAAAATCGGGCTGGGGGTGGAGCTCAGAGGTAGAATGCCCCTAGGTTCCATCCCTGGTACCCCCCCCCCAAAATAGGGCTGGGGGTGTAGCTCGGAGGTAGAATTCCCCTGAGTTCAATCTCCAGTACGGTAAAATGAATGAATGAATGAATGATAAATAAATAAATAAATAAATAAATAAATATCACAGTGATAAGCATAGCGGCCCGCACAATTATATCCGTAGTTCTTACTCCTTAGGACAGAGTCCCAGGAGTGGAATTATTGCTTCAAAGGATATAAAGCTTTTTAAGCTTCTTGAAACACAGTGCCAAAATATTTCCTAGAAAAGTTCTGCCTCTGCTTCCCCTCTGCCGGCAAGGCTGCCGTCCGGGTTCCTAATTCCTCCAGTTCCCTTTTTTTTAAGAACCCTGGAGAAAAAAAAAATGGAGCAGGGCGGGGGCGGGGGAGGATGTCAGCGTTAATGGCCTTCGGGATGGGGCACCTGCGTGCGTGAGCAAAGAGAATGTGTCAAAAGAACGCAACACTTGGAGAGCCTTCGTAGCCACCTCGCCGCTTCCTGAGAGGGGCAGCAGAACCAAAGAGGAGGCCGGAGCCGGGCAGAAGTTGGAGAAGGTGTCTGGCTTCTCCTCCAGCTAGCTGGAAGGCTGTGGCCCCTTTAAGGGCCAGTCCCTTAAAATTTCAAGCTGGCCCTTTAAATCCGAGTCCCTTCCCCTGACGTCAGCGGACGGACCGCCTGCTGTTTACGCCGCGCCGCGCCGCTCGCCGCCCCGAGTTCCCGAGTTCCCGAGTTCCGAGCTCCCCGGCGCCGCGTCCGCCCGCTCTTAAAGGGCCCGCGTCCGGGAACACCGGCCGCCCCGGCGGCGCGCGGCGGGGACCTCCCCTCACGCTCCTCGCCCCCGCCGCCTTCCTGCGCAGTCGCCCGGCCGGCAGCCGCCCCTCGCCTCGGTCCCGCTGCAGTGTCGCGGGCCGGGGTCCCTTCCCGTGCCGCCGCCTGCTCGCCGCCCCTCCCCGCCGGGCCCGGGAGCGCCTCTGCGGCTCCGGGGAGGGCGCGTTTCCTAATCTCGGGCCGGGGTTAAAGTTCTGGACCTGGTGAGATGCTGGAAGCTGCGGCCGCAGCCGCCGCCCGCCCCGGAGGTGTCCTGTCGCCCGTCGCCGCCGCCCGCTCCGCCGCTGCCGCTGCCGCCCTGCCGGGGCCATGTTAGCTTTGGGTTTGGTGTTCCTGGTGGCCTCTGTCGAGAGTCATCTGGGGGTTCTGGGGCCCAAGAATGTCTCGCAGAAAGACGCCGAGTTTGAGCACATCTACCAGGATGGGGTCAACAGCGAGCTGGTGAACATCTACACCTTCAACCATACTGTGACCCGCAACCGGGTGAGGGCGGGCGCTGGGCTGGTGGGGAGTGGGAGACCAGACGGGCTGGGCGGTCCTGTCACCCCTCTACCTTTCCGGAGCCCCTAGGACCCACCCAGCTGGATTTCTGTTTCCCAGAACGCGTTGGGTTGGAGCCACTTAACCAACCAGTCCCTCTCTGCCGCCAGTGTTTCTCTGAAGCTCCAGCCGGAGTTTTGAAGTTGTCTCATTCCCACCCTCTCATCCACCCCTACAAGTGGTCATCCTGTGGGGTCTGGGGACACGGGGAGGCAGGCTTGCTACTGGCTGGCCCAGACACCCCCAGCAGATGAGACAGGCCCAGAACTGAAAGGCCCTGCCCAGGCAAGCACAGCTCAGACTCCCCAGGGAGATGAATGCAGGACTTCCCAGTCCTGTGTCTGCTTCTGAAAGCCAGCTGGCCTTGTAAGTAGAGGGTGGCAGAGATAAGACCAACAGTAACTTGGTGTCCCCTGTGAAGACTCCTTCTCACCTTGACTTTTCTTTTTTTTTTTTTTTTTTTTTGCGGTTCTGGGGATTGAACCCAGGGGCATTCTACCTCTGAGCTACACCCCCAGCCCTATTTTTTTTAATTCTTTATTTTGAAACAGGGCCTCACTAAAGTAGCTGATGCTGGTGGCAAACCTAGATCCTCTGGTCTCAGCCTCCCAAGTACTGGGATTACGAGTGTGCGCCACCACGCCGGCTCCACCTTGACTTTTAAAAAAAGTTAAGAATGAGCACACTTAGGTCCTGGGGAGGCCGGACCCCAGGCAGAGCAAAGACAGAGACTTCGTGCAGCCAGCCTGTGTGGTCTTCTGCCTAGCTCTCTTGCTATCTTTCCAAGACTGGATCTGAATTTACTGGGAAGCAGTGGCGTCCAGAGTGGAGAATCTGGGATTTTTTTTTTTTTTTCAGGACAGAGAGAGTTCAGCAAGCTGGGATCTGTCTTCAGGGCTGGTTCCCTGAAGTTTGATCTGCTTGGAGTCCTTTTGTCCCATATCTAGGATCATCCCCCAAGTTGTTTTTTTTTTTTAATTTTTTGCGGTACTGGGGATTGAACCCAGGGGCATTTTACCTCTGAGCTCACTCCTAGCCCTATTTTTTATTCTTTTTATTTTGAAACGGGGTCTCACTAAGTTGCAGAGGGCCTCACTAGGTAGATGAGGCTGGCGGCGAACCTGGTCTCAGCCTCCCAAGTACTGGGATTACAAGCGTGCGCCACCACGCCCGGCCCCCAAGTTCTGATGTCTGCCCCTTTAGGAAATGCTACTCTAAGGCTTGGGTTTCAGTAACCCAATAACAGGCACTCCCAGGATTTGTTTTTTATCTATCTTTTCCTTTAAGCTCCCACTGTTGTATCTATATTCCTCCATAGCTAAGGGTGACCATGTTATTTTATAGAAGGGGAAACTGAGGCTCAGAGATGGCAAATGACTTCTCCACAGCCCTGCCCCTTGGTCAGAGCTAAGGATACAGTTTGGTTTTCTTCAATGCCTCCCCTCCCCCCATTGTTCCCCTGCCCCATCCCCAACTGGGCTCTGGCCCCCAGACTAGTTGTTGAACGGAGCTTCCTGCTGGCTTCCTGGCTTACAAGGAAGGTTAGGACACGTCTTGTTCTCTTGTGCACATGTGTACAGGTCTGCGTGTCCTGTGCATGTGGATAGGATAGGAATGGGGTATCCACTATGCTCTCTGTCAGGGCGCTAGGCCCTGCCACTGCCTGGGTCCTGCTGCCCCCACTCACCTGCATGCAGGAGCCTGCCCCTCCGTGAGCCTCTCCTTTTGCTCAGTGCCACTACCTCCAGGAGACAGGGTTTGTTCTGGCAGGAGAAGGGGCACACGTAGTGTTTCAACCTGACCTCACAGTCTCTGGAGCCGTGTGTTCCAGGGGACCCAGAGGTTGAACGAGGGCCCTTCCTTGTCATCTGCAGACAGAAGGCGTCCGTGTGTCCGTGAACGTCCTGGACAAGCAGAAGGGGGCGCCTTTGCTGTTTGTAGTCCGCCAGAAGGAGGCTGTGGTGTCCTTCCAGGTGCCCCTAATCCTGCGAGGGCTGTGAGTAGGACCTGGGGTCAGGGAGGGGGTTGGCCTCCATCAGGCCTTGTGCAGAACCTCACACAGGAGCACCCTTTTTCTTCTCCTCGGGGGTCGGGAGGTGTGGGGACCTGAGAGGAAGAATTGGCCTCACTTCTCCAGAGCAGCGGGGCCAACTGGGACAGTAGTCACTTCTGACTCTCCGCCTTGGGTCATAGGTATCAGCGCAAATACCTCTACCAGAAGGTAGAACGAACGCTGTGTCAGCCCCCCACCAAGAACGAGTCTGAGGTCCAGTTCTTCTACGTGGATGTGTCCACCCTGTCACCAGTCAACATCACGTATCATCTCCGGGTCAGCCGGATGGATGACTTTGTGCTCAGGTGTGCAGGGTGGAGCGAGGTGACTGGGATAGCCTCCTGCCCAAGCCCTGGGGGAGACTATAGGGTTCTTCTCTGCTCTGCAGGACCGGGGAGCAGTTTAGCTTCAACACTACCGCAGCCCAGCCCCAGGTAAAATCCCCTTTTGACTTGCTATTGGAGGAGAAGTGGGGGGAGCTTGAACATGAAACTGCAGTGGTCAGTGGCCTTACTGAGCCTTGTCCTCCATGAAGGGACTCTCTGGAAACAGAAGCTCCGGGCTGCAATGGCGGGGGACAGTACAGACACATAGGTCTGTGGACCATCTTTCCTGTTCTGCCTCAGGCACTGTCCTGAGTGCCCGCTGAGGTCAAAGGGGATGGTGTAGAGCAAGTGGGGTTGCTGATGGTCAGGCTACCCTCCCCTGAGGGCTTCCACCGCCCAACCCAAGAGGATTCTGAGGCCTGGCTCATGGGAGGCTGTTCCATTCTAGGGGGGCGAAAAGAGCATCCTCACGAGATGGGACTCTCTCTGTCCTTCCTCTCCCCTCAGTACTTCAAGTATGAGTTTCCTGAAGGAGTGGACTCGGTCATTGTTAAGGTGACCTCCACCAAGGCCTTCCCCTGCTCAGTCATCTCCATCCAGGATGTCCTGGTAAGTTGCCTGTCCTTTTACTCTCCACCAGTGGGTGGCAGGGCTGCTAAAGAGAGGGGACGAGCCCAGGTCCCTATCCTTCAGCCTTTCTCCTCCCCCGCAGTGTCCTGTCTACGACTTGGACAATAATGTGGCCTTCATCGGCATGTATCAGACTATGACCAAGAAGGCAGCCATCACTGTGCAGGTAGGAAGCGCACATGGCCCTGATAAGCTGGCGACTTCTCCTCTGCCCCATAACTGTCCTATACAAGGCTGAGTCTTGGCCCACCAGTCCCTGTTACTTTGGGTTCCTGATATATATGAGAGCGGAACCATATTCCCAGTCCCCCTTGGGGACCTCAAAGAGCAGAATTCCCTTTCTTGCTGTCTTTATTTCATTTATTATAATGCAAGTGAGGGAAGGAAAGGGACCCTAGGGCCCTGTTCAGGGCTGGCTGTGACCCTTGGCGAAGGAAGGCCAAGACCTGTTCTGGGGACAGGAAGCAGTATGATGGGCAGCTGATGGGCAGCTTTTCTCCTGGCAGTGCCCCACCTGAATAGGACAACGTGTGTAGGGGACTCTGATTTACTCACCTGGCCTTGGTGGAATTTTGGGTTTGTGGGTTTGGGCTCTGGAGCTGAATAATCCTGGCTCTTCCAGTTAGTGGCAATGTGAAGCTAAGTTTGTCCAACTAGGCAAGGATCTTTGCAAGAATTAAGTAAAATATTTGTAAGGAACTTGGCATAATGTCTGGCCCAAAGTAAGTATTCTGAAAGGGATGGTGGCCATGATGAGGAAGAGCCCCTCTCCTCCTCCTCCTCCTACTCCTCCTCCACGTCCTTCTCATCTTCCTGCAGCGCAAAGACTTCCCCAGCAATAGCTTTTACGTGGTCGTGGTGGTGAAGACTGAAGACCAGGCCTGTGGAGGTTCCCTGCCTTTCTATCCCTTTGTAGAAGGTACGTTTTGTGCCCTGGGCCTGGCTAGGGACAAGGAAGGCTTGGTGGCTTCCTGGGATCTGGAAGAGCCTGCGTGGCTGTTTTTGGCTGAAGGAACATGGGTTTTGGGTCCTGAACTCTCCAAGGCCTGGCCCCACCAACTTAGCCAAGCGCCAGGCAACCACCGCTTTGCCACTTTGACATTTCACTTCCAGATGAACCAGTCGATCAAGGGCACCGCCAGAAAACCCTGTCAGTGCTGGTATCTCAAGCAGTCACGTGTGAGTGTGGGTGGCCGAGTGGTATGGACAAGCCTCTCTGGCTCTTCCTCTGAGAGCCGGGAGAGAGGGGACTCTGAATGGGAAGGGTGGCGAGGACTTACCCGAGCGGGCTGATGGGTCGGAAAAAGTGTTCTTATTTCAAGACAGGGAGGCCTAGAGGTGGGCTGCAGCATAATGTGGGACAGAGTCTATCTATTACCAAAGATTGAAGAGCTAAGTTCTAGTTAACTGTGTCACTTATCAACAGTAGAATCTCATTGAGCCTCAGTTCCCCTATAACAGAAGTAATAAAATCTGTTCCATTAGACTCACTCAGTTGTGAGGCTTAGTACAAAATGACTGGCAAAGTCCTGGGCCTCTAGATAGTAAATATTTACTGAGCGATTAAATGGGGCACTTTATAAACTGAAGAGCGTAGTCTATAAATAAGGGATTGTGGCAGGAGGTGGGGAAGATGCCTTTCCTACGTGGCTTATTTATTCAGCAAACATTTCTCAAGCCCCTCCTGTATAGCAGGCACTGGGCTGGCGCTATAGTCCTTAGGGAGCTGCTGTGTACAGGGACAGGAGGCTATGGCTCTGTGGGGTGCTGAGAGCCGTGATGAGCAAGGAACAGGCCACTGCAGGAATACGGGACAGAGATGCTTCCTAGAGGGCACAGTCCCTGAGCTGTGGTTTGAAGGTTAAGTCAAGATGAAGTTTTCAAGAAGTAGAAGAGAAAGTTCTAGCACAGGAAGCAACATGAGCAATGACAGGGTAGTGCCAGAGTTTGGCGTATGTGGAGAATTGCCAGTCGTTGGTGCTAGCTGGGGCATTACATTTGAGGGGCGGTGTGGTGAGATTGGGCTAGGCAGATGGTGAAGGCCCTTGGGCACCCTGATGGGCAGTGCTGGCAGGTTTGTCATCGTGCCTTTCTGCTTCCCTCCCTGCAGCTGAGGCCTATGTTGGCGGGATGCTCTTTTGCCTGGGCATATTTCTCTCCTTCTACCTGCTGACTGTCCTCCTGGCCTGCTGGGAGAACTGGAGGTAGGGTGAAACTTCTGGGCCCTTCTCTGGTCTGGCATGGAGGAGATAGCCTGGCAGGATCTGAGCTGGCCCAGGGTGATCTTGTAACAATCCCTGGGGCACAGAGAGGCAGGTACCTAGTAGAGCCTGTGTTCCATGGGCTCTGGGTCCATGGGCCCTTTCCCTCAATCTCCTTCCCAAGCAGGGAGACCCAGCGTTGCTCCCCAGCCTAGGAAGAACCCTGAGATCAAGGGTAGAGGACAGGCTTAGAGGGATCAGCACTGGGTGGAGCGGGTAGAAGCAAGACCAGCCCAGCACAGGGGGATCCTCATCCCGCTCCAGCTGGGTATCCTTTGGATTCTGTCCCTGCAGGCAAAAGAAGAAGACCCTGCTGGTGGCCATAGACCGAGCCTGCCCAGAAAGCGGTACCTCCAGGGGCCGGGGTGGGGAGGGTAGGGTTTGCTTAGTGTTTGTGGAGGGAAAGTGGTAGATGGTTCCCTCTGGGGTTGGAGGAGGAAGGGCTGGGGGCTTTGGATGTTCAGATTGGGAGTAACATTGCACGGGTGAAGACAGGGTTGGGGTCTTGTGCACGCCTTAGCCGTCCATGCCCAACATGTGCACCCAGAAGCTGTCACTCGATCTGTTCTTCGTGTCTGCCTGCACTGTCTGTCTGCCGCAGGCAGTGCTGCTCACAGCCTCTGCGATTATTGACTCTCCATTCTCTCTCCCTTTTTTTCACCTGCCCTCTCTTTCTATCCTCCCTCCTGCATGGGACCTTCTCTCAGCCTCTCTCCTTGGTAAGCTCCAGGTGCTGGTGGGTAGAGGAGCTGCTGTCCAGAGGGAGGGAGGTGAAGAACAGGGCTGTCTGGGGGGCAGCTGGGCAGCTGGGTGTCATTTGTCCTTGCTGCTAGTGGCTTAGATGCATTGGTTCCTTGACCTTCCTCTCTCTGTAGGGAGGACACAGGCTGGTGTGGCTCCAGGGAGAGACACTCTGGAGTTCAGGGCACTGGGTGGTGGCGGTGGGAGCGAGGCGTGTTTGCCTGAATAAATGCTTGTTCTTTGCTGCCGACATGGCCTTCTGTCGCTGTCTTTTCTGGATTCTCCCTCCCTCTTCTCCCTGGCTCCAGGCCTCTCTGCTTCCAAAGCTAAGGAGACCTTGACTTCTTATTGCAGGTCACCCTCGGGTCCTGGCCGATTCCTTTCCTGGCAGCTCACCTTATGAGGGCTACAACTATGGTTCCTTTGGTATGTGTCAAAGCCAGAGACCATACTTACCCACTGCCAGCCTGGTCTCCCCTGGCTACCACCTCCGAGGTGGTGAAGTGGCAGCTGGCCTGCTCCTGATGCCCTTGCCCTCACAGCTACTCAGAGCCCCGTGGGGTGGGTCCAGTGCCCCCTTCCACACCTGCCTCACCACTTATCATTCCTGGCAGAGAATGGTTCTGGATCCACCGACGGCTTGGTTGACAGTGCGGGTACTGGGGACCTCTCTTACAGTTACCAGGGTAAGTGGGCCAGGCAGGGGTGTGTGGCGCAGGGCTGCTGTTGGCTGGGTGAAGCGTCATGGTGGGCGGTTGCCTCTTCTGCCGGACGCTGGAACCAGGGAAGGGCCTGCTGTTCTGCCCCTCTCCTCCCTCATCCTTTCCTCCTCAGCCCCAGTTCCCCCGTAACTTTCCCTTTCCTTTGAAGGGCACGACCAGTTCAAGCGGCGCCTCCCCTCTGGCCAGATGCGGCAGCTGTGCATTGCCATGGGTAGATGTGGGGAGGGGGTAGGGCTGCCCTGCCAATCAGATTCTGCCAGGGCGGTTGACGGGGGCCTGCTGGCTCCGAGCTAGAAAGATGCTTGGTGCATGGCTTCCCCATCTAACGCCAGTAATGCCAGCCCGTGTGTCTTCTGAGATCGACCGGCACTGGCCCCCAAGGCCAGCAAGTGGCACCTTGGCTTCCCCAGGCCAGATGTTCTAGTGTGCTCTTCCTTTGCCAGCACTCTCCCTCCTTGGCCAGCTGGGGTCAGGCTCCTGGGTGTGGGTGTCGCATTCTAGCCAGTGGGACTTTGGCCAGACAGGGTCACAGGAGAAAGCCTCTGGAGGCAAGAGACAGATGAGGATGAAGGAGGGTGGGTGTGCTTCTTAGAGGCATCTTCTTGCTTGCACCCCAAGCTCACTGGGCCTTGAACCCAGTGGGGACCAAGGCAAGTGTCTTCTCAGAACCCACAGGGCTGGACACTTTAATCAGCATGACTGGCAAGTTCAATCCTGTTGCTTGTGTCAGGGCCCAGGCTCCGCTCAGTGTGCTCGTCTGGGAAGCCCCAGCTCAGGGAGGGAAGCCAGAAGTGGAGCAAACTGGAGCCATCCCATCTGGTAGCCTCATTGCAGACCACCTCTGGTCCCCCCTGACTTGGGAGCTCCTGACATCTCCCAGCACCTGAGCCGACCTCTGCACCCGCTCTGAGCCTCAGCTCACAATTTGCCTCTTCCCCAGTGCCGAGTAATTTTGACAATTGCCTCAGGTGGGCGGGGGCAGACTTTGGGTTTTATGCCCACCAGCCCAAACCCTTTCCCCCTGCCCTTCCCAGATCGCTCATTCGATCCAGCGGTCACTCGGCCACGATTGGATTCCATGAGCTCAGTGGAGGAGGATGACTACGACACATTGACTGACATCGATTCAGACAAGAATGTCATTCGCACCAAGGTCTGACCCGCCGGCCTGGCCCTGGCCAGGGGTGTCCCGAGGAAGGGGCCTTCTGCATTAGGCCCCGTTGTGTTCATGGTACATTAGGGAAGCAGCGGGAAGGAGCTCAGTGGGGGCAACCCCTATGGAACCGGTTGGCCAGACCCTCTTGGGCTAACTTTAGGCTACAGCAGTGGAATGGCCTGCTCCTCTGCCCACCCGAATTTGGGTCTGACCAAAGGAACCTGGGTGACAAGGGTTTCTCCCAGCTGGTGGGCAAGTGGGGCTCACTCCCACTTCTCCTCAGCAATACCTCTATGTGGCTGACCTGGCACGGAAGGACAAGCGTGTTCTGCGGAAGAAGTACCAGATCTACTTCTGGTGAGTAGATGAGCAGGTGAGGGTCCTCTTGCAGCTGGGGCGCTCCTCAGGTCCTGCCCACCTCACCGCCGCCCTGCTCCTCAGGAACATCGCCACCATCGCCGTCTTCTACGCCCTTCCCGTGGTGCAGCTGGTCATCACCTACCAGACGGTGAGCGGGCGGGGCTGACTCAGCTTGCCCAGACTCTGGGACTCTGCCCCAGAGAGCACAGCTCCCAGTTGCGGATCTGCAGCAAACTCAGGTCTTAGGTCACGGGACTGTTTCAGTCCCAGCTCTGCCCTGCCAGCTGAGGCTGGGGCCAGTCTAACCTCCCTGAGTGTCAGTCGCTCCATCTGCAGATGTGGCCAGCACAAAGGCACGCATGTTGGGGCTGATGAAGCAAAAGTCATGGAACTTTGGAAGTGCGGGTTTCCCTTCCTTTTCCTCTGTGCTGTGAGGAAACTTGTGGCATGGTCATGTCTTAGGGTTTTCAGCCACACCTAAGGTGGGGGCAGTGATAGCCGCTTGGCCTCCCTCTTTTCAGAAAGAACACGTGCCTGGGGTGCTGGGCTTATGCCTATGCTAGCCATGGCTGCACTTGCTCTCTTTTGCCAGTTGGGCCGAGTGGTGTGGCACGGGCTGTGGGCTGAGCCAGACAGTGAGCAGCCCATTTTCTGCCCCCACTGCCGCTGCAGGTGGTGAATGTCACAGGGAATCAGGACATCTGTTACTACAACTTCCTCTGTGCCCACCCACTGGGCAACCTCAGGTGGGGATCTCACCGGGAGGCCCCTTGTCCAGGGCAGTGGTTAGGGGCAGGGTCGGGGCTTGGTGAAAAGCCTGCCTGGCAGGGGAGGAGGCCTGGCTATGAGGCTGAGCCAGTGTGCCTGTGTGGCCCCTTCTAGCGCCTTCAACAACATCCTCAGCAACCTGGGGTACATCCTGCTGGGGCTGCTCTTCCTGCTCATCATCCTGCAGCGGGAGATCAACCACAACAGGGCCCTGCTGCGCAACGACCTCTGCGCCCTGGTGAGCGGGTGCCTGCCTGCCTGCTGCGCCGGGCTCCAAGAAGCACCCTGAGCTGATGTATCCCTTCTGGCAGGCCTGGCCTTATCCAGCCAACCCTACCCTGCCTAGGCCCTCCCTACCCTGCCCAACTCTGTCCTACTCAAGCCCTCCCTGCCCAACCCTGCCCTGCCCAAGCCCTCCCTGCCTTGCCTGGCCCTGCACTATCCAAGCCCTCCCTGCCCTGCCCTGCCCTACTCAAGCCCTCCCTGCCCTGTCCAAGCCCTCCCTACCCGGCCCAACCCTGCCTTACCCAAACCCTCCTTGACCTGCCCAGACCCTCCTGTCCTGCGCACTCTCTCCTGCCCTCTCTGCCCAGCCTGGCACATAGACCCACTCAACGTACATCCCACTCCTTCTCCTCCTCTCAGGGTTCCCTCTTCTGGGTGTCCCCTTCCCTGTGGCCTCACCTCCCCACTTCCTCCCTTCTCTTGCTTTGCAACAGGAATGTGGGATCCCCAAACACTTCGGTCTGTTCTACGCCATGGGCACTGCCCTCATGATGGAGGGGCTGCTTAGTGCTTGTTACCACGTCTGCCCCAACTATACCAATTTTCAGTTTGGTGAGTGAGCTCCCTCCTGGCTGAACCTAGAGCAGGGATCTGCCTGAGCCACCCCACCCACCCACCCACAGGGATCCCCAAGACTCAGCTCTAGGAGCCTGTGAGGCTGGGGTGCCTGACAATACACCTGTCCTCACATGTGGAAAGCGGGCCTCCATCAAGCTTTTCCTGCATTAAGACACATGTCACCGTGAGAACAGAGGTCCTCCGGGAATGGCACTGATCGCAGGGTGCTCATAGACTCAGACGTTCAGACTAAGTTGTCCTGGTCATCAGCGGGGTCAGGATCTAGGTGACAGCCGGTGTGGTGGCAGGGACAGTTAAGGGCTGGAGCTCGGCTAAGGTACCATCCGCCACCTGCTCGCTTCGTGCCATCATGATGCATTGGGCTCTCTCGTCCTCTCCACTGTCAGGCCGGGAGTTCGTGCCGGGGCCTCGGGGCTGTCTCTCTAGTTTGCTTCTGTGTCCCCTGACCTAGACACCTCGTTCATGTACATGATCGCTGGGCTCTGCATGCTGAAGCTCTACCAGAAGCGGCACCCGGACATCAACGCCAGCGCCTACAGTGCCTATGCCTGCTTGGCCATTGTCATCTTCTTCTCTGTGCTGGGCGTGGTGAGGATCTGACCCGCTCACCCATGGGAGATGTGCACGTACCCTCTCCACCTCCTGCAGGAGGAGCCATGTTCCTTCCCAGGGGGTCTTCCTGAGCCACTCAGAGTCCCAGCCTGGTCACGCAACCAGCCCCAGCAAGGACTGGCCTGGGAGCAGGTGCCCTCCACACTCCCTCAGCCATGCCTCTGGTGGCCCCCGACAGGTCTTTGGCAAAGGGAATACTGTATTCTGGATCGTCTTCTCTGTCATTCACATCATCGCCACCCTGCTCCTCAGCACACAGCTGTATTACATGGGCCGCTGGAAGCTGGGTGAGGTCACGCCCGGCACAGGGTGTGTGGAAGGGAGGCTGGGGGACCCTCTGGACCGAGGGGTTGGTGGCTCCAGGGACCTGGGCACACAGGAGACCCTTTGGTTCTGTCCTTTCCCTGGGGATCAGGCTCACCTGCCGCTCCACATGTGATCCTTGGAGGGATCACTGGGCAAGGAGTTAGAGAAGGCCTTGGCATCCCTGTGCCCTTAAGGGCCAGCCCCCTTCCTGGGTACCCTGCCTCCCAGCACCACTCCCTTCTCCTTGCAGACTCAGGGATCCTGCGCCGCATCCTCCACGTGCTCTACACAGACTGCATCCGGCAGTGCAGCGGGCCCCTCTACGTGGTACCTGCCCAGCTCCCCAGCCCCGTTCTCCCCATTCACTCTTCCTCCATGGGCACAGGGAGGTGCAGGGGGAACCCAGGGCGGGGTGGGGACTGCTGACTGGGCCTTCTGCCACTTCTCTCCCTGTTTCTCTCCCTTCTCTCAGTCCCTGTGTCTCTGCTTCCCCCCAGGACCGCATGGTGCTGCTGGTCATGGGCAACATTATCAACTGGTCTCTGTGAGTGTGGCCATTGGCTGTGGTAGCCTGGCTGGGTAGACAGCTGGGGACGTGGCCAGCCACTGGCCACCTTGGGGGCTATGGACAACTTCTCAACATTGGGCAAAAGAAATAGGGGCTGAGGAGAAAGGTTTTGGCTCCTGGGCTTGTAGAGTGACCTGTGGGCCTCTGAGCCCAGCCCGTCATGATGCAGCATGGTGGGTGGGGCCTGGGGACAGCTTGCTGCTCTCTGCACTCCTCCCTCACCAGCCCTGACCCTTCTCTTTCGCCAGGGCTGCCTATGGGCTCATCATGCGCCCCAATGACTTCGCTTCCTACTTGTTGGCCATCGGCATCTGCAACCTGCTGCTTTACTTCGCCTTCTACATTATTATGAAGGTGAGTGGGGATGGGCTGAGCCCTCTGCCGGCTGCTCTGCTGTTAAGGGGTGGACGTGGATAAGGATTTTCTACCCATCTGTCCATGCCAATGAGGAGGGGGAGACTCGAGCCTCAGGCACCTGACCCCTGGAGCCACTGCTGGGCAAAAGCTTGACCACCAAGCTGCGTCCCAGCCCAGGGCCCCTTCGTCGCAGGAGGGGCTGAGAGGAGGTGTGGCTCAGGCCTCTAAGGACCAGGGGCTTCCCCAGGGACCCCAGTGCTATCCAGCAAGGGAGGAGAACCCCTAGCAGGACCCTTTGCTGGCACAGGGTCTGAGTACGGGGAGACCCAGTGAGGGGGACGTCAGGGTGAGGGCACAGGCTGCTGGCATGGGGACTGGTTGAGCTCTGTAGCTGCAAGAGACCTCCTGAGGGGAGCCTCGAGGGCCTGGAGGCTGGGAAGTGGCCTGGGGTGAGGCCTGGCTCTCAGCCCACTTCCCCTCCCCAACCTCGCCTAGCTCCGGAGTGGGGAGAGGATCAAGCTTATTCCCCTGCTCTGCATCATCTGCACCTCTGTGGTCTGGGGCTTCGCGCTCTTCTTCTTCTTCCAGGGACTCAGCACCTGGCAGGTGAGTAGTCACCCGCAGGCTCACCGTGAGCTGACATATGGCCTGCTGTCTGCCTGGGCCAGCACTTCCATAGATGCTTTCTTTTTTCTTTTTTCTTTTTTATTTTTTGGTACTAGGGATTGAACCCAGGGGGGTTCTACCTCTGAGCCACACCCCCAGTCCTATCTTATTTGTTTATTTTTTGTGGTGCTAGTGATTGAATCCAGGGGCATTCTACCTCTGAGCTACACCCCCAGCCCTTTTTATTTCTTATTCGGAAACAGTCTCCCTAAGTTTCTGAGGCTGGCCTTGAACCTGCAATCCTCCTGTCTCAGCCTCCCAAGTAGTGGGATTACAGGCATGAGCCACCATGTCTGACTGTGTCTGGCTTTAAATCCATGATCAGCATATGTCTGACATGGCCGTGAAGCTCTCGTAATCTAGTTCAAGATAATCACTGTTAGTTCATGTTTTGTTTTGTTTTGTTTTGTTTTTGGTGTTAGGTATCAAACCCAGGCCCTTGCACAGGCTAAGAACACACTCACTTAGCCGCACCCCCAGCCCCTAGTTCATGTCTTGCTGTTTACAACATGCTATACGAAATGAAGGGCAAAGGCGAGTCAGGGCAGGGGGATTATACCGGATAGAGGATGGAGAGGTCTCGTGTTCCAAGGTCCAGGATCCCAGGCTCGCTTCCTGAAGGAGGTAGGCTTTGGCCCTGCCCATAAAGGCTCTGGGCAATGAGGAAGCTTTGACCCAGTAATGACATGGAGGTAGAAATACAGAGGCAGACTTGGAGGTCAGGGAATGCACAAATTTGGGAGCCAAGCAAAGAGAGCCTGTGGGCTCAGCATAGCACAAAGAGCCCTAGATCCAAGGTGGAGGACAGTGAAAGTTGGCAGGGCAAAGGTTGAGGATAGAGAGGGAGGACCTTGAGGATCACAGGGCATGGCTCCTGTGTCCTGGAGTCAGCAGTAGTGTTTGGGAGGAACAGTGAACCTGGAGGACAGATAAGAGCGGGGAGTGAATCCAGGGCAGCGCACCGAGTGAGGTTCTATAGCCTCTGGTGTCTGAGCTGACGGCATCCTCAGCTGCTTGCAGCCACCCCACCCCCCAGATTAAACAGAGGAAGAATCTGAGGGAGGAGGATGAGACTGAGAAGAAAGAACTTGGGCAGAAATTTGTAACAAAAGGTTGTTTGTTTTGTTTTGTTTTGTTTTTGGTACTGGGAATTGAACCCAGGGGCATTCTACTTCTGAGCTACAGCCCCAGCCCTATTTTTTTTATTTGGAAACAGGGTCTCACTAAGTTGCGGAGGGCCTCACAAAGTTGCTGAGCCTGGCCGCGAACCTGTGATCCTCCTGTCTCAGCCTCCCAAGTACTGGGATTACAGGCGTGCGCCACCACGCCCAGCTACAAAGGCCATTTCTTAGATATGGGGGATGAGGATGAGGGACCAGTCTAATCAGGGTGCTTTCCTGCCTGGGAGTAGGAAGGGGGTGCCTTGGAGTGAGGTAGGAGGTGGATCTGGCCCTGGCCATGCCGGGACAGGGTCATCATACAGCTCTCCCTGTCCTGCCCCAGAAAACCCCTGCAGAATCGAGGGAGCACAACCGGGACTGCATCCTCCTCGGCTTCTTTGACGACCACGACATCTGGCACTTCCTGTCCTCCATTGCCATGTTTGGGTCCTTTCTGGTACGCTGGACACACCTGGCCGAGTGGGGAGGGTAGAGCAGAGACAGTGGTTGCCTGTCTCTGTGCCTGACCCAGCGTCCACACCCAGGTGTTGCTGACACTGGACGACGACCTGGATACCGTACAGCGGGACAAGATCTATGTCTTCTAGCAGGAGCTGACCCTCTGCGTCACCTCGCAGGGCCCTGAGCTCTGTGCCACCAGCTGGGCGCTTCTGTAGCTTGGGTGTGAGGCTCAGCGCTGCTGCCCAGCCCTGGCTGCAGTGGGATGCTGAGGCCAGGCCTGGCTCGGGACAGTCACGGGGTGGCATTGAACCTCAAAGCTGCCCTCTGCCAGAGAGGAGGCCTGCCCCTGATGCCCTAGACGTTGGCCAAATTGCTGCTTTCTTCTCAGTGTTGGGGCCTTCCATGGCCCATCGGTGGGCTTTCCATTCGCCCCCTGCAGGAGGCAAGAGGGAAGGCGATGCCCTCCCCGTGTCCTGCCTGGAATTCTGCTCGTCCCTCCTCTGCCCATCAGCTTGGGACCCAGAGCCCGCCCTTTCTCACACTCTCCCTCTGCAGGGTCCTAGTCTGGGCCTGAGTCTCTGTCCTGCCCCAGGGCCTCGGTTCTCTTTGGGGTATACCTGGCGGCCATCACTGCCCACTCTGGTCAGCCAGGATGGACACAGGTGTGGGATTTGGGGGGCTGGCCAGCTGGCGCCAGGCTTTCGGTGCTAAGGCCAGAGAAGGGCCTGGGACAGGACCCTCCTCCCTCTGACCTGTGCTCCGGCTAACTCTGTAGCAATGAGAGGCAGCCCAATTCAGGAGCCACCTCTGTGAGGGGCTGAATTCAGAGGTCACCTCCTCATCCCATAAGCCCTCAGACTGATGCCAGCACCAGGATCAGAGGGGAAAGCAACTCACCTGTCCCTTTATTTCCAGACCCTCCGTCCTGCCAAGCCTCACCTGGGGTCTTTCAGTGCCATTGACACTGCCCAAGAATGTCCAGGGTCAAGGGGGAGCGGGGCAAGGAGCCCGGCCCAGCCTGTCTCATGGCTGCAGGAGCCCCAGTGCCTATCTTAGAAAGGGGTTAAGGAAGGGACGTGCCATTTCCCTTATGTCCCCAGGCCCAGCCTCACTCTAAGACCCAGGGCTGGCTTGAGCTTCCGTCCAGTCTTCAGCCAACACACACACACGTATGTGAAACCTTGGAGTTTACATGCAGATGCTCCCAGCTCTGGGCCCCTGGCCACTCCGGTCCTTGGCTCCCCTTCACCCCACCTGGCCCATTCCAGATGCCAGGGACGGGAGCTGTCAGGTGGGAATGGGGTTTACTCTCCCCGGCTGCTTTTTACAGCTCTCTGGGCTGGGGAGAGGAGGCAAGCTCCATTTTATGTCTTTCCATGCTGTGGTTGCATTTCTGTTTTCTATGAATGAGTGCATTCAATAAAGAAACAACCAGGTGCAGCGCCTGGCCCCTCGTCTGCCCGCCGCCCGGTGGAGGTGTTGAGTGAGAGGGCAAGGGCCGTGGCTCCCACCTCTGCCTGCCCTTCTCTTCTCCATGGTTGCACTGGGAGCTGGCGTTCCTTGATTCCCCACACTTCTCTGCTTTGAGCAGCGGCATTAACTGAGTAAACAGTCCCCAGGGATCTGTTAAAAGCCTTTGCCTGCCAGGCGTGGTGGCACACACTTGAAATCCCAGTACTTGGGAGGCCCGGACAGGAGGATCGCAGGTTCGCGGCCAGCCTCAGCTACTTAGTGAGGCCCTCCACAACTTAGTGAGACCCTGATTCAAAATAAAGAGTAAAAATAGGGCTGGGGTGTAGCTCAGAGGTAGAATGCCCCTGGGTTCAATCCCCTGTACTGCAAAAAAAAAAAAAAAAAAAAAAAAAAAAAACACGCCTTTGCCATGCAGATAGCCCTCCCTTACCTGGCAAATAGCGACTGCTTCTGCCTGTGGGCCCACTGCCAGGCTGAGGCCACCTCCCTTCTGACTGAGGTCCCCGGGCTCTGCGGGCCACAGGCCAGGCAGTGCTGCAGTGAGGGTGCTCAGGGATGGCGGGTGCTCAGGGATGGCAAGGCAGTGACAGTGGTGGGCAGGCTCTAAGATGAGGGAGTTTCAAAAACCCTTGGTTTATTGAGATTTCAGCAGGCTGAGGAAAATACACAGGGGCCAAGCGGTCGGGTGGATTTGAGACACAACCAGAGGCGGGGGGTCCTGAGATGGAGGGTGTGGGTTTTTCTCTTGCCAGTCTCCAGCTCCTCTCCCTCTCTCCCCTTCAGCGCCACTGGGAGGCACCATAGCTCTGCACTACTAGGCTCTGGCGTGGGCAAGCCAGGCCCTCCCCTCCTGCAGCCTTGCTTGGCCTGGAGAGAGTGTGTTGTGCATAGTGGAGAGTGTTATGTCCTCCCTATCAGGTGCCTAGGATGGGGGAGGGGTGCCACAGCAAGCAGCCCAGAGCCCACCCCCCACATCTCTTACTTAAAACTTATCAAGCCAGGTGTGGTGGCGCACACCTGTGGGAGGCTGAGACGGGAGGATCACAGGTTCGAAGACAGTTTCAGCAAGTAGGGAGACTCTCATCAACCTCATGAGACCCTGTTTCCAAATAAAAATAAAATAGGGCTGGGGGTGTAGCTCAGAGGTACAATGCCCCTGGGTTCAATCCCCAGTGTCACACACACACAAAGAAATACCTTCTCAAGCCCCCGCAGAAAGGTATAAGCAAGATGTGAGTGGGGATCCTTCCTGGGGTAATGAAGCCTCGTCTGTTTTCCAGAATAGGTAGGAACTATTCCTAAAAGGAGGAAGGGGTGATCTAGCTCCCTGAGCCTCCTGCTCTAGTGTTAGTGTCTCCAGCCCTGTCAGGCCTTAGAGACCTTGTTACTGTCACTGCCCTCTGGGTGGGCCAGGGCTGATTCCTGCTGCTGTTAAACCCTCAAATCCCACCCCCAACTAAAGCACTTAACTCAATACCCTTTTTTTTTGGTACTGGGGATTGAACCCAGAGGCATTCTACCTCCAAGTTATACCCCCAACCTAATTTTATTTCTTATTTTGAAACAGGGTCTCACTAAGTTGTGGAGGGCCTCGCTAAGTTGCCAAGGCTGGCTTTGAAACTGCAATTCCTCTGTCTCAGTCTCCCAAGTACTGGGATTACAAGTATGTGCCACAGCCGGGCGTGGTGGCGCACACTTGTAATCCCAGTACTTGGGAGGCTGAGACCAGAGGGTGTGGGTTCGTGGCCAGCCTCAGCTACTTAGTGAGGCCTCCGCAACTTAGTGAGACCCGGTTTCAAAATAAAGTATAAAAAATAGGGCTGGGGGTGTAGCTCGGAGGTAGAATGCCCCTGGGTTCAATCCCCAGTACTGCAAAAAAAAAAAAAAAAAAAAAAAACAAGTATGTGCCACCACGCCTGGCTCAATACCCTTTCTAATTGAAAGCTGTCCCCAATATTAGCTGGTACAACAGGAAAGAGTGGGTGGGCCAGGTACAGTGGCACATGCCTATAATCCCAGCGACTCAGGCAGCTGAGGCAAGGAGGATTCCAAGTTTGAGGCCAACCTGGGCAACTTAGCAAGACCCTGTCCCAACATAAAGAGCTGGAAGTAGCTCACTGGTAGAGCACCCCTGAGTTCAATCCCCAGTACTGAAAAGAAAAAAAGAAAGTGGGTGTGACAGGCCCTCCAGTGCCCACACGGTTGGACAGGGATACTTACCATGTGGCATTGGGAAAGACACACTCTGGGCCTCAGTTTTTTCATCTCTAAAATGGGGATAGTAACTATGCACTCACAATGTGGCCATGGGTATAAAAGAGTATTTGAAGCCAGGCGTGGTGGCACTTGCTTGTAATCCCAGTACTTGGAAGGCTGAGACAGGAGGATCACAGGTTCGAGGCCAGTCTCAGTAACTTAGCAAGACCCTGTTTCAAAATAAAAAAATAAAAAGGGCTGGAGGTGTAGCTAGAGGTAGAATGCCCCTGAGTTCAATCCCCAGTGCCACACACACACAAAAAAAGAGTATTTGCCAATAGGTCCTCAGTAAAGGTTACTTCCCACCTCTGACTAGAGTCAAAAGCCCCAGGAGGAGAGGATGACTGATTTGTCCCCACAGGTCCCAGGAATCCCCAGCTCCCTGGCCCCTTTCCTTTCTCTGGCCAGACTCTTGAACTCCTCCTCCCCTCAAACTCTGGGGCAGGGAGCAGAGAAGCTCAGCAGCCCGAAGTCCTGACTGCAAGGAAGGCCTCATGGTCCTGCCCATAAAAGGCTTTTCCCTGCCGGCTCCCGTGGGCAGCGCCCCGCCCAGCCCGCTGCATCTCTCAAGCATGCAGAGAATGTCTCCGGCGGCCCCCTGACAGACTGCTCCAACTTGGTGTCTTTCCCCAAATATGGAGCCTGTGTGGAGTCACTGGGAGGGTGGTGTTGGAGGGGGGATCAGAGTTGGTTTCCTCCAGGAAGGGGGAGGCAAGGGGCGAGGCTGACATCACCCTCCTGCAGCCCTTTAAACCCCTCACCCAGCCTGCGGCTCATCCTGTCTGCCCAGCCCAGACGCGGAGTTGCGCTCCTTCCTGCCAGCCCGAGGAACTGCTGTGAGTGGCTGCCTGGGCAGGGAGGGAAGGCAGGCTGCGGGGCAGCTCGGGGTGTGTTCCAGGCTGAGATTTCTAGAGGTCCCCTGGCCAAGAAGCCTGCCCTTGCTGCCAGCTTGGATTCCCAGACATCCGACGGGGAGCTGCCCCCCACTTGGTGGGTGGGATGGGATTTCTAGAGTCCCGAATCTCAGACTGGGTAACCCCAGTCTCCAAATGCTCAAGATGACTTGGCTGGTGGAAGCAGTGGGGGTGACAGGGAATGTGTTAGACTCCAGGCTTTGCCTGGTTAGCCCACAGCTCTGTCGCCTGTCCTCCACTGAGAAGAGGTCCAAGGAGGTAAGGGTGTCTGAGGTCACTGATTTTGGAGAGCAGTGGCCACCGCTGGTCCTCGTCTCGAACAGCACAGGAGAGCTGGGGACAGCCCCTGAGGAGTGCAAAGGACCACAGAACTTTTCTTTTTCCTTTTTCTGATTTTCAGTGCTGGGATCAAACCCAGGGCCTGGTGCATCCTCTACCATTGAGCTGGAGCCCCATTGAGCTTGCACCCTACCATTGGCCGGTGCAGGAGGTTGCAGAAACATGACTCTTATCCCTTCCCACGGGGTTCCGGTGGTTGCCCTTTCTGGCTACTACCCAAAGGGTGTCAGTGAGAAGGGCCATGCTTCTGTGGTAGGGCTACTCCTCTTTGTCCTTGGAATTGAGAAGAGCTAAGCTTCATGCTCTCAGGGATCCAGACGCACTCCCTCCTATCTGCTGCGTCTTGTGGTGATTGAGAGCAGGGTACCAAGATCCTGGAGAGACTTCTGGTTCTGCTTGTTTTGGGCTCCTGCTAGGAGGAGGTACCACCTGCCCAACCCCACCACTGGGCTGCGCAGGAGAGGGGAGGCCTGAAGGAGCCACAGGGCAGGAGAGTCGAGCTGAGCATCACAGTTGTCCTTTGCTTTCTGTGCCCAGAGGCTTTGTCTAGAAATGCCTGGGTGTGCTACCATGAGCTATCGCTCTCCCTCTTCTCTCCCCAGCAGCTCGAAGGTGGGACTGCGGAGGTCTCCATCAGAGGACCCTAAGGGATCTCCATTTCCAGTATCTCCACTAGGAGGGAGGCAGGGAAGGGCGGTGTCAGGCGGGGTGGCATTGTAAGCTTTTTTTTATCCTCCTTTGCTCTGATCAGAATCCAAACTTTACGTTCTTGTCACCATCAGCCTTGACTGCTTTGACTTGGGCTGTCTTTTCTGAACCTCCTGGGACTGAAGGCTGTGGGTGGGGGACGCACTCTCCTTCCATCCCGTTCCTCTCCCTCTTGTGCCCAGCATGTGGTGTGGGAGGGGAAGGCAGACATGAGTGGGTGGGGTGGGGACAGAAGGTGGCGAGTGCCTGGTCCCCAAGGGTGCACATGCCCATCTGGGGCGGTGGGGGAAGGCTGAGGCAGAGGCTGGGTGGAGGCCAGGAGGAAGGATTGTTGAAATCACCTGGTCCCAACTGACTTGTGGCTTTGACTACAGTTCTCTGCCCAGAAGTCTGTGGGGCGGTGGCGGGGGGAGGGGGGGAGAGATCGCTGAGCCTGTGTAGAGCCAACCAGCCTTTGGGTTCCCAGCATCCCTGCTGGGAGAGGGGTGGTGGCCAGGGAGTCTGTCTCGCCCCCCAGTGCTCAGAGAACCATGTCCTCGGCTGTGGCCCACCCCTACTGTACACACAAGGACCCGGACCCAGAAAGAAGTGTGCCATCCAATGGCCGGCGTTTAGAGGAGGCCCTCTCATGTTTGGTTTTGTTTTTGTTTTTTTTCCCTCAAACTTTGCCGTGGGCTCAGGGAATGATTTTGAGAGGAGGGCGAGGCTGGAGAGGGGCGATCATTCAGTGTGCTGGGCTCCTGGCCAAGGGCTGGCTCTCCCGCGGTTTACCTACAGGAGACCGGTGTTGCGAGGCCGAGGGCCAGGCAGCGTGGGAGGTAGTTCACGGCTTTCCGAGGGAGATCCTAGTGTCCCATTTCACAGCTCGGGAGCTCCAGTTCCCAAAGGTCGTGAGGACAGTGGAGTTTGGCAGCCGGGCTGGGCCAGGGTGATGAGAAGACACTCACTCGGATTCTCGCTGGGGTGGGGGAGCGTCTCAGCTCTCATGGGTGTGTGGGGGGGTGGGGAGCATGCTGGCCCCCTCCATCCTCACACCACTCTCCCCCTCCGGGCCTCTGACCTCTCCGGGTTTGGTTCCTTTGGCTCTTGACAAATGCAGAGCAGAAGGCATCCTACCCCAGGGTGGCACCTGTGGCTAGGTCCAGTTCCTCTAGACCAGCCACACCAGGTCTGCCAGCAACCTGCCTGCCTGCCTCTGCTCCCGCCGCCTTCCCTCCCTCTCCCTCTGCATGGGGGGGGCGCATCCCAAGAGGTGCCTGGCCCAGGTCCCTCAGCAGCAGCTGCCACACAGGTCGGGGCTTCCCGTGCTCTGGTGGGCAGGTTTGTGGCTCTGGAATATCCCTGGTGGACTCTGACTTCTTGGTTCCTCAATCTACTGCAGCAGCAGCGAGGGCCTGAGGGTCCCGGGGGTGGGGCGGGGACTGGGAATGGATGTGGACGTGCACACTTGTTCTTTTTGAATCCCCGGAGGAAATGCAGCTGCTTTGCCAAGAACTTTTGGGCTTTGGTGGCTTTGCTAGGTGTGCATAAGTCTGAGGCTCTTCAGCTGCGGGCCAGAAGCTGGCAAAGAGCTGAAGTTTTGGACTTCCAGCTTCTGGTCTAAAGTATCGAGCAAGAGTTGGAGGTGATTGTTCCTGGAGGTGGAGGCAGTAAACCGTCTCACACCTAGATGGACTAAGGTACCTGCTGGCTTTCCTTGGGGGACAGTGTGGCCTCTGGAAGGCCTTTCCCGTGCTCTGGCCAATCTGGGCAAAGAAAGAATGCTCTAGATCAGGGTTGTAAAAATGGCCCACAGACAAAATCCAGCCTGCTGTTTGTTTTTGGAAATTTAAAGTTTTATTGGCCATGCTCATTTGTTTATGATCATCTATGACTGCTTTCATGCCACCACATCAGAGACCAGGAGGCCTACAAAGCCTAAAATACTCTCTGTTCCTTATACAAGGGGTTGATAGTTCCCTACTCTAGACCTCAAACATCTGATGTCCTGTTTCCTGGGGTGTAATTTCAGAAAGGCCTCTGCTCTGAAAGGATGGGCTTGGCCCAGATGGGTAGTGCTGTGATAAATGCCTAGGATGGCTGGGAACCCCACAGAGCTAGAAGGGCTGCCTGGCACCAGTGAACGCAGAGCTGCCCCTGATCCTGTGGCCCTCTTGCTTCTCTGCCCTGCCCTGCTGTAGCTCTGCTCCAACATGGCCAACAAGGGCCCTTCCTATGGCATGAGCCGCGAAGTACAATCCAAAATCGAGAAGAAGTATGACGAGGAGCTGGAGGAACGTTTGGTGGAGTGGATCGTGATGCAGTGCGGCCCCGACGTGGGCCGCCCAGACCGCGGGCGCCTGGGCTTCCAGGTCTGGCTGAAGAACGGTGTGGTGAGTGGCACCCCGGGAGGGGCGAGGCTGCTGCCAGCCTGTGGGTTGTGGGCTGGCCCCTGAGCTGAGTGTCCCGCAGATTCTGAGCAAGCTGGTGAACAGCCTGTATCCTGAGGGCTCCAAGCCAGTGAAGGTCCCCGAGAACCCGCCCTCCATGGTCTTCAAGCAGATGGAGCAGGTGGCTCAGTTCCTGAAGGCAGCTGAGGACTATGGGGTCACCAAGACTGACATGTTCCAAACTGTTGACCTCTTTGAAGGTAAAGAGGAAAAAGGGACTGGAATCAGTGGGGAGGGAAGCAAGTGGGTAGGTGGAGAACCCGATCATGAGGCAGGATAACCAGGGGTCTGATAACCTGTGCTTGGCAGGCATGAAATGTGCCAAGAGGATACACACCACGCTCACAGGGACTTGCTGTAGGATCTCCTGAAGCCTCCTTTGATTTGGGGACAACACTTGCCCTTGGTTTGGCCATTTTTCTGAGAGATGGGAGCAGACTTTGTTTGAAGTCCTGTCTATACAGTCCTGAAATTGTCCCCCGGCTGCTCTTTCTTCTCATAGGTAAAGACCTGGCAGCAGTGCAGAGGACTCTGATGGCTTTGGGCAGCTTGGCAGTGACCAAGAATGACGGGCACTACCGTGGAGATCCCAACTGGTTTATGAAGTATGTGCCCAGCCGGATCTCTACAGATGGGGGTGGTTGAGCTGTCTAGCCCGTGGGGGAAGCAGATGGGCGGGGAAGGGACCACATGAGGGCCGAGGGCAGGGGAAGGGGTCCGTCATGCCTTCCCACCCCTTCCTCTCTGTCCTCCTGTGCTCACTCAGGCTCCCTAGCCTATGGAGCCAACTAAAAGAAGCAAAAAAGAGGAGTGAAATGAAAGGAATGGGGTTGGATGAGGAAGCAATATGGGATCAGAAAACAGGTAGAAACACCAGGTTCCATCAGTCTTTATCCTGGTTTCTCCTCTTCTAGGAAAGCCCAGGAGCATAAGAGGGAATTCACAGAGAGCCAGCTGCAGGAGGGAAAGCATGTCATTGGTCTTCAGATGGGCAGCAACAGAGGGGCCTCCCAGGCCGGCATGACAGGCTACGGACGACCTCGGCAGATCATCAGTTAGAGGGGGGCCTCCCTGAGCCCCCTTCCCCAGCACCCCGCCCTGGCTGCAGCCATCCTGCTTAGCCTGCCTCGCTCACACCCGTGTAGTTTCTTAGCCCTGGCCAAGCTTTGAGGCTGTCACTGGGCAAAGGTGACTGTGCACGGGCAACTCCTCCCGCCCACCCCCACCTCAGTCTGACCTCTTACCCCAAAGCACCACTGCCCTGGCCCCCTCCTCCCAGCTGTGCCTCCACCCCACTGGCTCTTCCCATCCCAGAGCACGTGGGGGTAAGTGAGCTGGGGTAGCTTGGGCGTGAGGCAAGCCCACTCTCCTACTAGGCAGCGAAAGCCTATGGAAGGAGACCCAGCCCGGCCTCCCCCACCCCTATCTTTTCCTGGGATATTTTTGGGGTTAAAATTCAAAAAGAAAAAAAATATATACATCCATCTTTTCTCAGACCTGGCGTCCAGTGTTTGATTCATCCTAGTCATTTCTGTTGCAGTTCCAGGAAACCTGAGCAGGGAGCAGAGAGCAGCTAGGTGCATGCTTGTTTCTGGCCACTGTCCTTTGGAGGACTCTTCATGCCCCCAAGGTCCTAGGAGGGTCAGGGGAAGCAGGCCATGGGATAGGAGAGCGAATCTGGAGGACTGACGGGGAAAGGAGCAACCTGGCTACTTTACCAGCTTTGAGGAGGCAGAAGAAAGGAGAACTGTTTGGAAGGTTTTTATTTTGGAAAAACTGTGCAGAAAAAAAATCAACAAAATGTTGCTGTGAAAAGAGAAAAATCAAGTCTTAAGCATTAAAAAAATATTCAAATCAACCAATTAGCTCAGAAGAAGGGAGGAAAAGTCACAGCCTGTCAGGCAGACAGCTGGCCTCCAGGAGGAAGGCCGTTTCCCTGAGCACTTTGCAGAGGAAGACGGGGTGGTCACAGGGCTGGAGTGGCAGTGGCTTCCCAAGCTGTCTCCTAAAGCACTGTGTCTCACACCTGCTCTGCAGACTTCCCTAACGAGCCGTGCCCCTCCCCAGCTGTGCCAGGAGCACTGTACCCACCCTTAAGAAGAGGAAGGGTGGGCGTGGTGATGGTGAAGGGAGCCAGGGGCACATTCAAGGTTGGCTTCAGACCAGGAGCACAGGAAGGGGTAATGGAGGCAGCTGCTTCGGGGCAGATGTGTCTGGGGCTCTTCCCAGCCCACCCCCACTTTGGCCCTCTTCCCAAAGGCCCAGTGGTCTTTCTGTCCAGATACTCCCACGCCTGGGAGGGGTCCCTGGGACTTGGGTCACTGGCTGGCCCAGGAGATGCAGGCACTCATCCCTGTCCAAGACCTTCTCACCAAAAGCTCAAGAGGACTGGAGGAGGATCCTGTGGCTCTCACCAGACTGTTCTCTGGCATTAGTCCTCTGCCCTCACCCTCCCTGAGGGCAGCCAGAAAATGCTGTTCAGGCCTCGGGTTCCAGATGGAAGCATCGGGTCTGCCTTCTCTCCAGGCTCTCGGACCTGGAGCAGCTTCCCCAATTCTGGAGAGGAAGAGCCCGGCCCACACTGAGCCCGTCAGGCCCCCGAGGTCAACAAATCTCTTCCTTTCCCTGCAACAGGTCTGGGGCTTGGTGCTGATGAGGGCAGTCCAGGGCGCCATTGTGCTGGGATGGGCTCCAATCCCCTTCATGGAGCAGGTCTGGGGCCAGGAGGCCAGGGATGGCAGGAGGGCTCACACCCTCTGTCTCTGCTCCATCTAGATCCCTGCTGTTGCAAAGTGGCACTGATTCGAGCTCTGTCCCCTCTTCCCTTGGTTTTCGGCTCTGTCTGAGCCAGCGACAGGGTCCATTCCTACAATTTGGGGTGGAAGCCACATTCCTCTGGCTCAGATACACTTCCAGCATGTAGTAAATGGTCCAGAAGATGGTGAAGCAGCCGACCAGCACCAAGGTCTGGGGAGAAGCCATGCAACTCTGTTAGGGGCTGCTCCTAGCCTGGAACCCTGCGCTCATGGAGTCTCCCCTTCCGGGGACTGCCACTTCCCCTGCCTCCCCTCCCATGCAAGGACGGCCCTCTGTGGGTAGGAGCAGTACTCTGAGAACACTGTTGGGCCCAGGTCCCCAACCCTCCCTCCCCAGGTCGCCTGTACAGCAACACCGAGGACTAAATCCCCCAGGACAGCCCTGCCTGAATAGAGCAGTCTTGGTGCGCCTACCTTGAGGGTGTTAGGGGTAATGGTGTAACCATCTTCCTCAGGGATTTTCAGCCCAGGTGGGCAGGGCAGAGCAAAGCCGTCATGCAGGTATCTCCCACTCATGGCACTTTCTAACAGCCTGTGGAAGGAAAGGGGACTGGGATGCCTACTAAACATGGTTTCTATACTATACCATCTGCCCTCTCCCGGCCCTTACAGCTGAAGAGCGGGAAGGAAGCTCCCAGCCAAAAGAACAGGAGTGCACTGCAGCTCTGTCGCCTGGCTCGGCCAGAGTTGGGGAGCACAGCTGGGTTTGGAAGATGGGGCTCCCTAAGTGGAGCCTTCCCCTTCCCCATCCCCTCCTGAGCTGCCCTCCCTCTGGCACACGTGACAACACCTACCTTTGTCTGTCTCTGATGTCCGCGGGACTCCACACAGAGCCATACAGGGTCAGCTGCCATTGCTGGAGAACGCCGACCTGGAGCGGCTCGTCTCCTAGGGCAGCAAGTGGCATCGGTGAGCCGGGCCCCTCTGTTGACCACACCAGACAGCCGAGCCTAGCCTGCCCCACCGCCGAGGGGACTCGGACCACACAGGCGGTCTGCCTGCCGTAGAAGTTGGCTAACTGTGTCCCGCACACCCCGGGGCTCCGCACAGGTGCCCCGCAGGGTGCCCTAGGGATGGAAAGGGAGGCTGAAAGGCTATACTCAAAGCAAAATTTGGTCTTCATTTCCCATATTTTGGGGTTTCACCTGAGATTTTGCTTGAAAGAAAAATATCTTTCTACCAAATTAAAGGTTTGAAAACCATGGGTTGAGTGAATAGCTAACTTGACTGGCAGTTGAGAGAACTGGGCTCAGTCTCCAGCTTCTACACTGATGTTGCAGATATTCTATATTCACTGATACTGTAACCTTCACTGCTGTTGTGACCTTATACAAGTCACTTCAAACCTCCAGGCCTCAGTTCGGAAAAAATAAAAAATAGTGCAAATTAGTCCAGCCCTTACCTGCCTAGCAAGGCTGGCCGAAGGATGGTTATGTGTGAAAGGACTTGGAATGTGGTTTCAACAAGGAATTTTTGTTTCTACCCTGAGGAAAAATGGATGAGTCACTTCTCCAAGGAATAGTATAAATGCAGTTTTAGAGCTCAGTGCCCAGTTTGGGGACGGGGCATACTTCTGGCATCTACCCTCTTCACCAATGGCAACCCTATATATTTCATATGGGATGCTTTCTGTGGGGACTCTGGAATCCAAGAGGGATCAGATGACACTCAGGAGAGGCAGGGAGCTCACCTATATCCCTGATGACGAGTCTGTACAGGCCTTTCGCTCTCTCCCCCCAGCAGCGTACAGTGGAGAAGGTCCAATCGTTGAAGCCATTGGGATCCCTCAGGAGAGAGAAAGCAGACAACATGGAAGGCATGGCACTGGGCGCTGACCAGTCTCCCAGAAACATGATTTTCTTACTGTAGGAGCCACGGAATGAGCCATAGCCATTGGGAGGGTGCTCTGAGGGGCCCCCAGTGCTGCCCTTGACGCTGGGCTCTCAGGGACTTGTGTGTAGTGGCATGGTGGAAAAGGCTAACATGGAGTCCCGCTGATCTGTAATTCATTTGTCAAAGGAGGTTACAAAGTCTACTCTATGGGGTCCTTTAAGGATTGGAGAAAATGTACATAGCGTATGGTGCCTAGCGCACTGTAAGAGTTAAATAAAGCCTGTGATCAATGACTCCCAGCTGCCTGGGACAGCCAGTGCCACAGCTGCTTAGGACAGTGCCAGTATCCACTTGAAAAGGCTCTTGTCGCAGAGAACCTGGGGGCTGGGGGCAGGTGTACGTACGAGTCCATGCTGCGGGGGGCACCGATGAGGGACATCATGCCACTGGGGCAAAACAGTTTCAGCTCCAGGCTGCCGCGTCGCGGGTGAGTGATGGAGACCGTCACTGCCACGTGCTCCAGCGTCTTCAGCCCTGACATCTCCAGGTCCACCCTGCTGACTGTAGGAAGTCAGGCTGGGCAGTTGGAAAACCGGCCCAAAGCACACCCTCCTTTACCCCACCATCTACGAGGGCCACCCACTCTGAAGCCACATACAAATGACCACGGCAGCTTTGCCAGGGCCTAGTGACACCAGCGATGGCTGCCTTGAAGCACACACCTACGTAGGTTCCAGTTGGGAAGACAATACACACAGCCGGGGCAATGAATGAACCCAACTGAGCAACGTCATTCGTCCATCCAAAAATGAGCCACAGCGGACCTCCTACTTTACAGGCACTGTTCTAGATGCTAGGACTATAAAGGTAAGTTGGGCATGGTCCCTGCCTTCTGCCTGCAAATAGAAAGTGGTATGATATGACATACATAATCGGTGTGGAGAAAGACATGAATCAGAAGAGTCGAGGCAGACAGCAGCGGGGCGTGTGAAGGAGTGAACACGGATTGGTAGAGGGATGTTAGAAGGGGGAAACGTCAGGTACAAAGACAGAGGTGAAACGAACAAGTCTCGCATATGGAAGATAATATGAAATTAATTCCTTTTTTTCCACACTGGGGATTGAACCCAGAGCTTTGCACTTGCTAGTCAGGTGTTCTACCACTGAGTTACATCCCCAGCCCTTTATATTTTATTTTGAGACAGGGACTCACTAAGTTGCTCAGGCTGGCCTTCGCTTGGGATCCTCCTGCCTAAGCCTGCCACATCGCTGCGAGTACAGGCATATCGCGCTCCGTACAAAATTAATTTTAAAAAACAACTGAAGTGGATGAACTTTAAGGAAATTTTGCTGAATGAAGAAAGCCAATCTCAAGAGGATGCGTATTACATGACTCAACTCACATGATATTCATGAAATAACATACTTGTGGAGCTGGAGAACAGATTTGTGGTTGCTAGTAGGCAGGCGTGGGAACGGGATGAGTGTGGCCATAAAGAGTTAGCACACAGGAGTCCTGTGATGGCACAGTTTGGATCTTGGCTGTAGTGGCTACACAAGGCTACACATATGATGGATCATATAGAGCTACACACACATACACCAATACTGAGTGCATGTAAACCTAGTACAAACTGAATGAGCTCTATGTATTGAACATCAATTTCACGGGTTTTGTTTGTTTGTTTTGTGGCACTGGGGATTGAACCCAGGGGCATTCTACCTCCAGGCCATACCCCCAGCCCTATTTTATTTTAATTTTGAAACAGGGTCTCACTAAGTTGATGAGAGTCTCACTACTTACTGAGGCTGTCCTCGAACCTCTGATCCTCCTGTCTCAGCCTCCCAAGTACTTGGATTACAGGCGTGCACCACCACGCCCGGCTCAATTTCTCGGTTTTGATATTGTATTATAATTGCGTATGATGCTAACACTGGGAGAGGGGTTCATGGGATTTCCCTGTACATGATTCAGCAAACTTTTCTGAATCTACAATTTTTTCAAACTACAAATTTGAAATAAAAACAAAGGAAAAAGAAGACTCGAATTGGGGATTATTAAGAAACTAGATTGCAATGAAAAATAATTCTTTCTAAAGCACCTTTTCTTCCAATAATTCATTCCAATATGCAAGACAGAAAGTGATACCTTCATTTTATAGATGAAAAAGCTCAGAGAGGTACTGAAAAGCAGGGGAAATGGGACCTAGGGTGGGAAGGGCTTTAACATTTTTTACTTTATTATTATTATTATCATTATTATTATTATTACTAATTTTGTGGTACTGGGGATTGAACCCAGGGGCGTTCTATCTCTGAGCTACACCCCCAGTCCTATTTTATTGTTTATTTTGAAACGGTCTCACTAAGTTTCGGAGGGCCTCGTGTTACTGAGGCTGGTGGCAAACCTGCAATCCTCCTGTCTCAGCCTCCCAAGTACTGGGATTACAAACTCAGAGGTAGCTCAGAGGTAGAATGGCCCTGAGTTTAATCCCCAGTACCAAGAAGAAGAAAAAAACAAAGAAAGAAAATACGCCCATAACTCCTGATGACATGTTGGTAAATATCCAGCCAGCCTCTCTGTGTATA